>JBBPBX010019696.1:32126-44191 GCA_038048925.1 Garcialebias charrua | reverse complement strand
ATTTTTTCCATATCGCCCAGCCCTAGTTGTAACAACGTCAGCAACAAAGATTCGCCCTACAATAGTGTTGACAGGTAAGTTTGCACTCTTTTTTGACTCATTTTGAATCATCATTGTACATTGATTGTTTGCAGTGGCACTGCTTGGTATTACCATTGGCTGGAGTAATACTTCTGCAGGTAGTGGACTGGTCACTGCAGCTTCTGCCATCAGGATTTCATTAGGAAGTGGCTGGTCCAGCATGATGGTACAGGTGACTTTAACATTGCCACCGGGAGGTATGGTCAGAGATCCAGGGCCTTGCCATTTTACAAAGCCTACTCCATCGTCCTCTTCTGGTACTGATAGAGTGCTTGTCTCTGTACTGGAACATGAGCTCTGAATGTCAAAAGTATGAACTGGAATACCAGGGGTGTCTCTGCACAGCTGAGCCAAGCGTTTAGAGAGACTGGCTTTGGCATTGGTACCTACAATTACAGGTGTTTGGTCAGGACCTGGTGGATCGGGACAAATCAGGGCTAGAACAGACATGATTGTTGGGGCCCCAGCCACCTTCTTTGGGAACTCCATATCCACAACCACATAGCCTAGGTATGGGTAGCTAGAGTCACTTAGTCCCCATATGTCAAGCTTATTCACTGAATGGATGGGTGTATTTGACAGGTACTTTCTGTACCAGGACTCAAAAATTATGCTAACACGGGAACCACTGTCCAAAAGTGCATCACATAAATGCCCATTCACTTTCAATGGCTCAACTGAGAGTGGACCTATCAGGCCTTCAGGTATGCCTATAGGTTCAATCAAATCTACAGCACTTTTTCTCACTGTGCAGTCAGGATCAGTAAGGGGTGTGGCTGCAGCATTGGGCTGTGGGCTATTGGTCTTGGCTTTCTTGAGGGCATGGAGCAGTCTCTGAATAACTTTGCGTTGGTTTTCAGGTCTGTTGCATTTTCCTGCCATATGACCGTTTTCACCACAACGGTAGCAAAAGCGTTCTTCACTCTCTGTTGGGGACCTAGCTGGTGGACTAACCACCCTTGCAACCTGTGGAGCTGCATGTTGACGTTGTGGAGTCTTTGAGTTCACTTTTTGCTGTAAGTGCTTGACTTGTTTTTTTAGTGCTGTTACTTCAGGATTAAAGCTTGTTGCTGTATCAGTGTTAGCTGAATGTTGTTCAGTAACTTGCACTTTAGGGCGAGGTTGAGTGGTAAGGGCTGCAAACATCGCCTTGACTTCCTTTATTTCTGCTTGCAAATTTTGTATTTCTGACTGTTTGTTCTCTGCTTGGACTTTGGTGTGGATGGTATGGACTGACTGATTGAGCTTTACCTTAGAAGATTCATACTCCTCCTCTGTTCTGATTTCTTTTAACAGCTCCAGGAAGGTAGGGGGTTGGGCTCTCCTTTCTCTTAATCTGAGTTGCAACAACATTAGGTCAGCATTTATGGCCCCTTTAAGTAGCTGATCGACTCTGGCTGTGTCCATTTTGCTGGCTGGCAAGCCACCTTGTTGTACAACTTTAGTCAATGCACGCTCAAGCCTCCTGAGGAAGTCAGACAGCTTTTCACCAAGTTGTTGCTGTAAAAGCCTGAAAGAGAAATACAGGTCTTCACCAGACTCAGCTAATCCAAAAGCACTTTCAAGAGCCTCCAAGCACTTTAATGGAGTAGCTTCAGGATATGTTAGGCGTATGGCTTTAATTACTTCCAAAGCTGGTCCTTTTAAACTCTCCATTATCCTCCTCCTTTTGTCTTTGTCAGAACCTTCAGTTTCCTCAACCATCAGGTGAGCTTGCTCCAGCCAATGGTCAAATTGTTCTTCTCCAGCTGGAGTGGGTATAGTACCTGAAAAGACACGCAGGCGTCGAAACCCTCCACTATCTGCAGTAGGTTTGTTTACTTTGTTTATTAAATCAGCAACAGCACGAACGAGGGACTCTTCAGGAGATGTGGTAGGTTGTGGCTTGGTGAACAAAGCTTGTACATCATTCAGTGTTTTTCCCTCTGCCTGTAAGAGTGCGTTCAGTTTAACATCAAAGTCATCCTGAGGACTTGGCTTCCTAAATGCAGTAATAATTGGCCAGGCTGCCAATCCTGTTGGTGCCATCACTTCCGGTGGAACATTTTCTGTCGTAACTTTCTCTCTGCATTCACAAAGTATGAGCACCTCATTGTCAGTGTCATGACAAATCCGTCCTCTTACTCGTACTCAACCCAGACACTTAATAGTTTGCATTGTCTCTTCAATAACTACTATTTCAGTGTCTTCAGGGACCACTGTCAACAGGGTACGACTCATCAAGTCCTTCTCCACGACACCACTTCTTCAGCTTGTTAATTAGTGTGTTTGCCATGTTTTATGTGTGTAAATGTGAATGTAAAAACGTAAAGTGCAACAAATAGAGTAAAACTTAACAGGTTTAGAAAAGCTAAGCTAAATGCTAATCTCCCAGCAGTGCCTCCATTTATGTACCGGTAGCCCACCTTTAACCTCTGTCTGTAGGTAAGGGCCTCCTAGATTATTATATGTAGCATTAAACTAAATGTTAACTACTCCTAATTGTTAACTACTCTTAATTGTTAACTACTCTTAATTGTTAACTACTCTTAATTGTTAACTACTCTTAATTGTTAACTACTCTTAATTGTTAACTACACTTAATTGCTGAACTTTTAATACACACTGGTCATCTCTCACACACACACACACATACACACTCTGTTTAACTATAAATAACCAAACCATAAGTAAAATATGAACTTAATTTACTTAACATGTTTTAAATATTGAACAACTTATACAATATAACACAAAAACGGTATCTGTAGGCAGATTACTCACTGTAAAGCTTCAACTATGTGAGGGGCCCACTCACCAAACAAACACACAGACACCTGCTGGCTTATCTAACTAAAACATTCAAGTTGCAGGCCTGAGCGACGCTTGAGAGCAGTGAGGCCCAAAACTTAATGGCCACTTCACTCATTGAGCAAATAAATAAACCAAACAGTACCTGGTTTAGTAGTTCAGTACAGACCCTGGTCCCAGTTCAGGCGAAGAGGAAATCCAATGTTGTAAGAGGGTGATGCAATCAGCTGTCTGCTGGTCCAGGTTTAACTTCAATGAGCAATGTAATCCAGAGGAACTCTTCTGGCAGTCCACAAACACTCCAGTCCTGACCAATCTTCACCTCCAGGCCGGAATGATGAAGATGCAGTCTCCCCAGCAAGCTGAACAAGCTACACTAGGTTTACTGTGTAGCATTCACTGAGATAGTGAATGCTAAATGTTTAATGATAAACTGCCTCAAAGTGGAAAAACACAGAACTGTAGGACAAACTTTGAGCTGAAATTGTCCCTTGTAGTCCCACAAACCATCAAACAAGTCTCCACTGACAATCACTGTGTTAGCAACCAGGAAACTTATTTAATTAGTCCAAACTGTAGCACACCTGTTGCCTCTGGTGTGCTTGGCTTTCATCAAGCTCAAACCCTGACTGCTCACGCTTCCTTTTGGCTTTTCACAATAAAGCAGTGTTACGACCGTATGAGGGCCAAAACATACTTAAAGGACACTGGACACAAGAAAAGGTTTAACTGATATTTTATTAACTAAAATTAAGAGCCTCCAGGCGGTCAGGGTCCTCTCAGGCTTCTCCCACCCGTCTGGAGCGCCTTCTCCTGCTCAGCGTCCTTAAAGAAACAAAAATAAATTAAAAAGAGAAAGTTCAAAGGATTGTGGGACAGGTGGGTGCGGCGGAAATGAACAAAACGTCTCCCAGGCCGACCCAATCCTATACAGGACCGTCGTGCCTTCCCAGGTGACGATCTGCCTAGCCAAAAATACCTCTAAATAAAAGAAAAGCGATAACTGAACTACCGACACCCACACAGTCAAAAGTATCAAACAAATGGAGAAAAAAAGGGGAAACAGACTCTCACTCTGTTTCACGTTAGCTGTCCCCCTCCTGGGCAGCTGCTCAGACGCTTCCCTTCAGCATCTGACAAAAAAGAAGAGTCAACCAGAGTACAGCAGTCCAAAACCACACTCTATTTTAAGCTAGAGTCACACAAACTCTCAAAGAGCTTAAACACTCACAACTCTTGTTTTTAGCATCTAGACCTGAAACCAGTGCCAGGCCTTTAAGGGCCTATTTTAGCTCCAACAGGAGCAAACAACAACAATCTGAGAGGGTGGAGATCTCTCAGAATTGTTAGGTTACCTGACAGTGTCCTCAGCAGTTCCAGTGAACCCTCAGCTGAGTTTCACACCATCCAGAAGACTTCAATAAGCCACCACTCGTTCCTCAAGCCAGTCTTGGTACAACAAGTCTCCACTAGATTACTCTTAACTTCACACAACTCTAGTAAGCACTAGAGCTGTTAAAAGAGCACCCTTGCTCTACAAGAGCTGTTTAAAGAGCCCCCAAACCTCAAGAGCTTTACCTCAAGAGCTTTAGCTCACACCAAGTAGCATGAGAGCTCAACACTCAGTGATCAGAGTGGGTGGAGAACACTCTGGAACACAAATAGGCAGCAATACAGCTACCTTAATCAAAACTTGGTTTACCTTCAGCAGGCTCACAAGTTGCTCCAACAAGCACCCTTGCTTGTGTCCACCAAACTCAGTTGGCAATCTCACAATCCATTGCTCTAAGCAAAGGCTCCACCCTGCACCAAACACAGCATGTCAGCTTTATAGGCTGGACCTGCAGGTGAACAGCAGCTCTGCCCAATCAAGCTTGAGTGAAGCAGGCTGAGTAATAAAAAAAGGTTAGTTCTTTATTGAACCAGCAGGCTGCAACAGTTTGCAGCCATGATAAAACAAAAACAAGGATGTTTAAACTGCTAAAACCCCCAGGGTGCATAACATCCCCACCGCCAGAGTTTTGTTGGGGGAGAACGTGCAGATGTCACCTATAGACACAGCACTCCTCTCCAAACAAAAACACTGGGGTTTCTCAGAATGTTTGGAAGCCAAACAGACGACGCTTATCTCCGTCTACTCTGTAAGGCTTTTGTTTAGCACCAAACACCAAACAAATACCAACATCATGTTTCATGATGTCAGTGTAAGACTGGACATTTGTCATGACAGTCAGGGGGAATCTGTCCTCATTTTCTGCACCGGACAGCATCCCTGCGTCAGTTGCAACAGCTCTGTTCTCAGTTACTCTGAAAGCACAGAGACAGTTAGACATAGAATCATGTACAAAGTGCTCAATGTAAGGTAGCAACACCTTACATTTCACAGACATTAAAAATGCATTTTCTGCTGCACTTTTAGTCATCAATTGCACATTGTCCATCACTCTCTCATTTCCTACAGAGGCTGGAACAGGACACAAAGAAACTGGAGAACTTATGTATTCCACGTGGGACTTCACCTCTTTTGAGATCTTCAGTTCCTCATGTTCTTCACATCCTGACTTAAATGAGAGTTGTTCAGTTTTATATAACAATAAAAAACTGTCACTAAAGTCAACATCATCATCTCCATCATTGTTTTTAGCCGGAGCTACAGAAGAATACAAAGAAACAGGAGAAATGGTTTCTTCTGGGTCCTCAGTTAAGCTCACTGGGACTTCTTCTGCTCCAGAACTGAATAAAAAACATTCACTCAGGTCAATGTAATGTTCCTTCAGCTCATTTAGTTCTTTTATGTTCTCATCTGACTGAACTGGAATTTGTTCAGTGTCAAATAACAATAAAAAACTATCACTCATGTCAATGTCATCTTTCTCTTCTTCCAAGTTTATCAAATCCCCATCAGATTTAACTGGGATTTGTTCAGGTTCAGTTTCATATTTAGTTTCATGTTCAGTTTCAGGTTCAGCTTCATGAAATAAGAATAAACTGTCACCCAGATTGATGTGTTCCTCAATCTTCTCCTCCAGTTGATGTTCTTCTGGCGCCACCTCCTGTAGATGTGAGAGAGGCACACCTGCTTGAATGAAAGGCTCTGGTGTCACCTTTGGATGACACACAGTGGGACACGAACGTTGCTTTTTCAGTTCAGCATGGAGCTTTATTTCTCTCTGTGACTCCAATCTTTCTTGCTCCAACTCTCTCAGCAACTCCTGTCTTTCTTGCTCCAACTCTCTCAGCAACTCCTGTCTTTCTTGTTCACGAAGACGCTTCTTTTCCTCCTCTAAAGCAGCTTGACGTCTTCGTTGTTCAAGCTGTTGTTCTTGTTCCTGCTTTATTAAGGAAGTCTGTTGTTTAAGTTGTAGTTCCCTTTTGGCAGTTTCAAGCTGTCGTTCTCTTTGTTTTTCTTTAAACGCAGCTCGCTCCTGCTCAAGAGCAGCTCGCTCTTCTTCAAGCTCTTTTCTCCTTGTGGCAATCTAACGTTCATCTTCCTCCTCTTTTTCTCTCAAACGTCGTTGCTCATTTATCTCTGGGAATACCCCAAGCTGACTTAAGTCATAAAACAGTTCACAACCCAACCATTCATCATCAGCATATTTTCTGATGTCAATCTTAAAATGTTTTGCTACACTTAGCTTTTGTTCTCTTGTGCAGTCTATAAAGACCTGCACTGTGGGATGTTCAAGAAATCTTTTTAAATTGAATGCCATGTTTTTGAGCAAAACACTAAACAGCTTACCCAAACAGTTCACCACCAAATGTCCAGCACACAGCTCACAGTGAACCAAAATACAAATGTCCTACTGCCCTTGAATGTGTCACAAGCAACAGCAGCAAACAACACACACAGCTGATAGTACTCACAATCAGCACCGATGAGGAGCTTCAGCCAGTTTCCAACTGCTGAAGTCAATTCCTTCAAACCTGAGGTGACAAAAGTTTACAGGACCTATTTGACAAGCCCTCAAATAAATGTGAACAGCAGAACTGTCCAACCAACCAAACACCATCAGGTACGTCAGCTGCGCACCTGAGAGCGTTCAACTCAATCAGCACAGCCGATCCAAATATTAAGTGGCTAAACCACTAGAATATGACTAGCCTAAAATACAGCCCAAAATATTTTAGACAACAGTCGCGGTTTTAGTAAGTAATGCAAAACAGAGCCAACCTCTTTAAGCAGTAGACTACTAAAAATACCACAGAGCATAACAGGTGCTCAATCCCACAAAAACGCACTGATTAGCAGCGCTTTAAACACTTAAGACAAATTAGCTCATAAGACAAGCCCCCAAATGTGATTTAAGCAAAAACTGACAACCACTAACCTAGCTCATTAAGTTAATTAATATCATATCCCGGACAAGCCATCCAATAAATATGTTACGACCGTATGAGGGCCAAAACATACTTAAAGGACATTGGACACAAGAAAAGGTTTAACTGATATTTTATTAACTAAAATTAAGAGCCTCCAGGCGGTCAGGGTCCTCTCAGGCTTCTCCCACCCGTCTGGAGCGCCTTCTCCTGCTCAGCGTCCTTAAAGAAACAAAAATAAATTAAAAAGAGAAAGTTCAAAGGATTGTGGGACAGGTGGGTGCGGCGGAAATGAACAAAACGTCTCCCAGGCCGACCCAATCCTATACAGGACCGTCGTGCCTTCCCAGGTGACGATCTGCCTAGCCAAAAATACCTCTAAATAAAAGAAAAGCGATAACTGAACTACCGACACCCACACAGTCAAAAGTATCAAACAAATGGAGAAAAAAAGGGGAAACAGACTCTCACTCTGTTTCACGTTAGCTGTCCCCCTCCTGGGCAGCTGCTCAGACGCTTCCCTTCAGCATCTGACAAAAAAGAAGAGTCAACCAGAGTACAGCAGTCCAAAACCACACTCTATTTTAAGCTAGAGTCACACAAACTCTCAAAGAGCTTAAACACTCACAACTCTTGTTTTTAGCATCTAGACCTGAAACCAGTGCCAGGCCTTTAAGGGCCTATTTTAGCTCCAACAGGAGCAAACAACAACAATCTGAGAGGGTGGAGATCTCTCAGAATTGTTAGGTTACCTGACAGTGTCCTCAGCAGTTCCAGTGAACCCTCAGCTGAGTTTCACACCATCCAGAAGACTTCAATAAGCCACCACTCGTTCCTCAAGCCAGTCTTGGTACAACGAGTCTCCACTAGATTACTCTTAACTTCACACAACTCTAGTAAGCACTAGAGCTGTTAAAAGAGCACCCTTGCTCTACAAGAGCTGTTTAAAGAGCCCCCAAACCTCAAGAGCTTTACCTCAAGAGCTTTAGCTCACACCAAGTAGCATGAGAGCTCAACACTCAGTGATCAGAGTGGGTGGAGAACACTCTGGAACACAAATAGGCAGCAATACAGCTACCTTAATCAAAACTTGGTTTACCTTCAGCAGGCTCACAAGTTGCTCCAACAAGCACCCTTGCTTGTGTCCACCAAACTCAGTTGGCAATCTCACAATCCATTGCTCTAAGCAAAGTCAGAGTCAGAGAGTCAGAGTCAGAGTCAGAGAGTCTTTATTGTCATTTGCACCGCATGTGGTACATGAGATGAAAACGAGATTATGTACACGAGGTCCCAGTTACATCCAACAACAAATGAAAGAGAAAAACAGTAATAACATCGAGAACTAACTAAGAAAAACATCAACTAGTAATACACTAAGCCTAATATAGTGGGAATAAACAGCAGCACGAACATGAGTTTGTATGAGCAGATGGTCACAGATGGTCACAGATGAACACAGCAACAAGAAAACATATCAGCATCACCATGATGTGATATTTTGCAGTGTTTATTTTAATTTTATTTTTATTTATTCATGAGTCTAACAGCCTCAGGGTAGAAGCTGTTCCTCAGTCTAGTGGTTCTACACTTGATGCTCCTCAACCTCCGTCCTGAGGGGAGTGGGGCAAAGAGTGAGTGTGCTGGATGAGTGAGGTCTTTCATGATACAGGTGGCTCTTTTCCTGCATCTAGAGGTGTAAATGTCTGTGATGGTGGGGAGACTGACTCCAACAGACTTCTGTGCAGCCTTCACCACTCTCTGCAGAGCTTTCCTCTCTTCAACTGTGCAGCCTCCATGCCACACGTTGATGCTGGAGCACAGGATGCTCTCCACTGCACACCTGTAGAACGAGGTGAGAACTGGGCTGCTCAGACCGGCTCGTCTCAGCCGTCTGAGGAAGTAGAGTCTCTGATGACCTTTCTTGATCAGGCTGGTGGTGTTGTTGCTCCAGCTGAGGTTATCATTCATGTGTACACCCAAGTATTTGTAGCTGGAGACCACTTCCACTGCAGACCCACCTATTATCAGTGGGGCATGGGTGTGTTTGTTCCTTCTGAAGTCCACAATCATCTCCTTTGTCTTCTTCACATTCATGTGAAGATTATTCTCTTTGCACCAGCTCTCCAGGTGTTCCACCTCCTGTCTGTAGCTGGACTCATCATTGTTTGTGATGCATCCCACCACCGCTGTATCATCTGCAAACTTAACAATATGACAGCCTGGAAGTGTGGCTGTACAATCATATGTGAGCAGAGTGAACAGAAGGGGGCTCAGCACACATCCCTGAGGAGAGCCAGTGCTGAGGGTTATGGTGGAGGAGGAGAAGTTGTGGATCTTCACGGACTGTGGTCTGTCTGTTAAGAAGTCTAGTATCCAGTTACAAATAGAGGGGCTTAGTCCAAGTGTAGATAGTTTGTCTATCAGAGTTTGGGGGATCATGGTGTTGAAGGCAGATGTGAAGTCCACAAAGAGCAGACGCACGTATGAGTCTTTCTGATCCAGGTGGGTGAGAGCAGTGTGGACCACGGAAGAAATGGCGTCCTCTGTTGATCGGTTCTCACGGTATGCGTATTGATGAGGGTCCTCATTGATGTTGACGGTTGCCTTGATGTGGGACATGACCAGTTTCTCAAAACATTTAGCGACTATCGGGGTGAGGGCCACCGGTCTATAGTCATTCAGACCAGTCACTGTGGAGCTCTTTGGGACTGGGATGATGGTCGCGGTCTTCAGGCAGGTGGGAACTGACTCCAGTGCAAGTGAGGTGGTGAAGATGTCAGCCAGCACCTCACAGAGCTGGTCCGCACATTCCTTCAGAACTTTCCCTGGGATGTTGTCTGGTCCGGTTGCTTTATGAGGATTAATCTTTCTGAGACTGCCTCTCACTTCTGCTGCGGACACCCTGAGATGCTCTTCATCTGGTGATGAGGTGAGTCTGGTGCTAGCAGGTCTGTTTGGATCATCAAAACGTGCATAAAACTTATTGAGGGCATCAGGCAGAGATGGGTCCCTGGGGCATTGTTTGTTTTTGCCTTTGTAATCTGTTATGCATTTAATACCCTTCCACATGCTCCGTGGGTCTTGTGAGGTGAACTGTCCCTCGATCCTCTGTGCATACGTGGCCTTGGCCTTCTTAATGCCATCCTTCAGTTCATTCCTGCTCTTTCTCAGTTCCACTTTATCTCCTGACTTGAATGCAGTGTCTCTGGCTGCTAGCAAGGCGTGAACTTCTTTATTTAACCAGGGTTTCCGGTTCGGGTAGGATTTCACATATTTTTTTATGGATACATTTTCAGAGCATGTACTGATGTAACCCAGGACTGAGGAAGCGTACAGTTCCATGTCCACTGAACTACCATCAGTGGCTGCTTCTCTGAAAACAGACCAGTTTGTCCTCTCAAAACAGTCTCTCAACATGGGGGAACTATCTTGAGGCCAGATTGTTATTTCTCTTTGTTCCGGCTTTGAGCGCCTGAGTGGAGGGAGTTCTCTTGGGGCCAGAATCAGAGAGTCGTGATCGGAAGATCCGAGCGCTGGGCGTGTCTTCGCCGTGTATGCCCCCTTTACATTTGTGAAGACTTGGTCGAGTATTTTATCTCCTCTCGTAGCTGCGAAGACGTTCTTATTGAAGGCTGGGAGGGACACCTGGAGATCCACGTGATTGACGTCCCCGCAAACAATGAAAAGCCCCTCAGGATATTTACACTGCAGCGAGGTGAGTAAGTCATGAATCTCTCTCTGGGCGTCATTAGCATTAGCATCGGGTGCTATGTAAATAACGCTGATTACGATCACTGAATAGTCACGTGGCATATAATGCGGCCTACATCTTATTGTGATCAACTCCACGGCAGCTGAACAAGCTCTTTTTATCACAGCACAGTTCGTGCACCAATCTTTGTGTACGTAAATACAAACACCGCCACCTCGCGTTTTCCCCGTAGTCTCGAAGCACCGGTCTGTTCTGAAAAAGAGCCGGTCGTCCAGCTCGTAAACAGAGTCTGGAGTCTCCTCAGAAATCCACGTTTCCGTAAGACAAAGCACGGAACATCTTCTCATCTCCTCCGACGTGGTTACCCTCAAACGAAGTAGATCCATCTTGTTGTCGAGTGAGCGAACGTTAGACAGGAAAAGAGCCGGCATCGGGGGTTTACCGGTTTTAGCGTCTTTCCGCATTCTCGTCATAATTCCTGCACGACAACCCCGCTTCTTTCCTCGTGAGCAGCGCTTTCTTTTCTTTCCCCTGGAGTGCATCTGCTTCCAGAAGGACGTTTTTAGCAGGTCCAATCTTCCGAGTTCTGATTTGAGTTCGTTGCTGATTTCAGCTGTGCCCTGTGGTAAATCCGCTCCAATTCTTAACAGATCAGTTCGGCTGTAATTCACCCGCAAAACACGCGCAGAGTCAGGTACAAAAACACTTTTAAAATTACTAAAAACTAGAGATGATCCGGGAACTCGTGAAGCTGCGGCTGCACTGAGCGCGGCCATCTTGCCAAAGGCTCCACCCTGCACCAAACACAGCATGTCAGCTTTATAGGCTGGACCTGCAGGTGAACAGCAGCTCTGCCCAATCAAGCTTGAGTGAAGCAGGCTGAGTAATAAAAAAAAGGTTAGTTCTTTATTGAACCAGCAGGCTGCAACAGTTTGCAACCATGATAAAACAAAAACAAGGATGTTTAAACTGCTAAAACCCCCAGGGTGCATAACAGCAGAAATAAAATACAAGCAACAAATTGTTATGCTTTCTTGCTTTTAACTTACACTTGTGTATTTTTAAACAGTTTGTTAAGCATTTTACAACATAAATGAAATAAAATTGTAGCTATATATTTAACTTAGGAGTTTTTAGATTTACAATGACCTAAAATATTTGTCTG
>JBBPBX010019696.1:18768-31625 GCA_038048925.1 Garcialebias charrua | reverse complement strand
ATATATATATATATATATATATATATATATTCACAACTCCAGACCCTGGTTGGGCATGTCTACCCATTAAAATACATACGTTTTATCAATCAAAATACAGTAAGAATACCTACGTATTCCTGCACACATATTCATGCAATCAACCTAACAATCTCACTGTACATTAAAATATGAACAATTAATAATCTAGATACAATAAAAATACAAAACATTTTCTTCTACAAATTCTAAAATAACCTTGCAACCCACAAATTTACATAAATATCACAGCACATCCTCAACACATCCCCATCCTCACACATTCAGCTAACATACATCCGGAGTAAAATAATCACCAAGTCTTTGTGTGAGTTAGTACACTATGGTGACCCCTGAAGAAGGGAGCAACCAAAAGAAGAAAGAAGAAGAATGAAAAAATATATAATTCACTACCATTTTATGCATGATATTAAACAATTTGAACTTTTTGAACTTGAATTCAAAATGGCTGTCATGGCCAACTCACCTTAGAAAACTAATTCCAGCGATAATTTACTCAATTTTCTTGATATTTGGCCAAAAAACAAATGGTGTCGTTTTAAGTGTCCTTCACATCATTGCTCAAGTTCTTTCCTTGAGACATTAGCATTATTCTTTGGACTCAGTTCTATTTGTCTCAGTAAAACACCCAATGAACTACTGGACGCTGTTTTAATTAAGTGTCAGTAATTAATCATTGAATCTGCATCTACAGCTGATTAACTTTGAGTGTAAATCCAATTCAAGATAGCCACCACAGCTAATCAACATGAGGTAACACATTTTTAATAGATGAGCTATGAGCTAAAGTTTTAATAGTTGAGACCATTGCCAACACGAACACTGAGCGTGACATCATGTTTTGCATCAACATGCACATAATGCTTTATTCAATGTTTGACTAAAATGACTGGCTAACATTTTTCAATATGAGATTTTAGTCTAAAACTGGTGTGAAAGCAGCTAACATGTATTTCTTCAAGGAATGCTAGGCCTTTCATTTTGTTGCTGTTCTGCCATATCCTTGAAGGTTAACTTTTTTAACATTATGGTACCATCTTCACTCCTATCCATTAAGCCTGTTTCACTTTTTTGTCTGGGCCATGTTGTTTATTTTCAGCTGTGCATCCATCTATCCCCCCTGATGGCTTTTGTAATGAATTCTACACTATGTTTCAATCACTCCTGTCTACCTGTCTCTTGTTTTCCCCACAAGTATCTAACTGACAGCATGTGCTTTCTCCCTTTTATCACTCATTCAGCATTTGGCAGATATGGGCTTCAGTGTGCAGCTACACACACTTTATACTTGGAAGATTCAGTAGTTTTGTTGAAAAATCTCTTCATCCTTTACTATTTAAAATAACCAGCGATCGAGAACACCATGCAGAATGTTGTTTCTCCTTCAACTGAAACGCAACAACAAGCTGTTTCATCTCTTTAAATGTACAGTATGTGGTTGTTCTCTCTGAAGTGTAGTAGTTTCCAAGATAGGACTCATACTTCAAAAAGGTACTCATTTGTTCTTTCACATTTTTCTAATACAGTACCTGTCATCACTAAACCATTTGGAGCTCCCTACAAACAAAAGGTAGTTGCCAGAACATTTAACACTCTAACCATTCATCCATTTTCTTTACCCGCTTCTCCTTTCCAGATCACAGGGATCTAAGCTTATCTCTATCAGTCACTGTGCAGGAGGCGAGATGCAGCCTGGACCGGTTGCAAGTCCATCACAGACACAAACACAAACAACCACTCACACCTAGAGATAATTTTGAGCTACCAATCAGCCTAACAGGCATTTTTGTCTGTGTGAGAAAACCAAATTACTTGGAGAAAACCCATGCATGCATGGAGAGAACATGTAAGACGTGTATTTCAGAACTGAATACAAGAACCTTGCTGCAAAGACATGTCACCTTGTAGCATCGTGCCAAGTAAAATTTTACTGCGTTGTTGTCGTCAGTGCTTAAAGTTTAATTTTAAATGATGAAACTTTGTCTTGACGTTTTCACAAATTTATGGCAATATAACCTTATTCATTGTTTTCTAGTGACCTCCATCACAGTAATATTTAGAAAATATGCAATAAATATTTCTCTGTCTTTTTTCCCTCATAGCATTTTTTTCTTACTTAAATGATGTCAGGAGGACTGAGCACCTCTTCTAATAAGCAAGTTTATATAAAATATTGCCCAACATACTTTTATATACAAAATAATTAAAAATGAAAGACCTAGCTTTCCTTGAAAAACATTTATATCGCCCACTGCCTTTCATACCAGGGTTCTGACATCATTTCTCTAAAAGAACTCAGATAATTTGTTAGAGTTATTGTCTCAGAGAATGGAAAGCTCTCCTCAGCATTTGAGAGAGTAGACAGTCTGGGTTGTAACACACTGGATAAATACATTGATCTAATGAGCAAAACTAGTGAAATGCAACAAATATCAAGATTCAAGACTCAAAAATGTGATGGGGTAGGGGTGTTGTTTGCTTCCATTAGCAAAATATATTGTGAACCACTGGATGGATTTTAACGAAACCGTCATAAAATAATCATGAGATGGATTCATAATGGCCACCACAGCTATAAATAATTAGCAACTTAAATATGGCTATAACCCAGTCAGTTTTAATAATAATATAATAATATAATAAACTTTATTTGTATAGCACCTTCCTACAATGCCTTGCATTGACCAAGGTGCTTAACAGGATAAAAAGATGAATAAACTGGAACAATAAATCAATGAAAATAGAATAAGAAACAACAGCAATAAAAGAAGGCAATGGAAATAAAAAATGCTACATACTAAAATAACACTAAAATAACACAAGTAATAAAAGTTACACACTGAAAGCTTTTTTGAACAAGTGGAAATAAAAAGGCAATGGAAATAAAAAAATGTTACATATTAAAATACCAAAAGTAATAAAAGTTACACACTGGAAGCTTATTTGAACAAGTGGAAATAAAAAGGCAATGGAAATAAAAAATGCTACATATTAAAATACCAAAAGTAATAAAAGTTACACACTGAAAGCTTTTTTGAACAAGTGGGTCTTCAGTCTGGTTTTGAACAGAGTCAGATCAGAGGTGGCACGCAGCTCAAGGGGGAGGCTGTTCCAGGCTTTTGGGCCGGCAACAGAAAATGACCGGTCTCCCCATTGTTTGTACCTTGAGCGAGGCACCTCCAGCAGGTGTTGACTGGCAGAGCGTAAATCTCTGCCGGGCTGATGGGCTTTCAAAAGTTCTGAGATGTACAGAGGAGCAAGTCCATTCAGAGCTTTGAAAACAAACAGGAGCAGCTTGAACTGTATCCTGAACTGAACCGGGAGCCAGTGTAGAGAGGACAGGACAGGAGTGATGTGTTCATATTTTCGTGTGTTGGTCAAAAAGCGCGCGGCAGAGTTCTGTACAAGCTGTAAACGGGAGATGGAGGATTGATTAATACCAACATACAAAGCATTACAATAATCAAGTCTGGAGGTCACAAAGGCATGGATGGCCTTCTCCAGATCACCACGGCTGAGAAATGACTTGACTTTGGAGAGCAGACGGAGCTGGAAAAAGCTGGTCTTGACAACAGAACTGATCTGTTTATCAAACTTTAAGTTGGAGTCAAGCTGCACTCCAAGATTTCTGACCACCGGGTTGAAGTGGGGGAGGGGAAAACCAACACTGGGACTGGGAAGGATGTTGCTGGTGTCACCAGGTGCACCAAATAAAATGCATTCAGTTTTATCTGTGTTTAGGTGGAGGAAGTTTTGAGAGAGCCAGTGCTTAATGTCATTTAAGCAGTTGACAAGAGTGTTTGAACTGGGTGAGGGGTTGGGAGTGACTGGCAGATAGATTTGTAAATCGTCTGCATACATGTGAAAAGACAGGTTATGACGTGTGATGATTGATCCTAATGGCAGCATGTAAAGAGAGAAGAGGACTGGCCCTAGAATAGATCCCTGTGGTACGCCAGAGGTCAGAGGGGTTGATGAAGAGGAGGACAGATCGCCTATCATGACAGAAAAAGTTCTCCCAGACAGGTAAGATTTGAACCACTCAAGCACAGCTCCCTGGAGGCCAACCAGCTGAGACAAGCGGTTGATTAGTACCTGATGGTCGACGGTGTCAAAAGCTGCTGAGAGGTCTAACATCACCAGCAGAGCAGGGTTTTTTGCATCCAGGGACAGAAGAATGTCATTCTGTACTTTGAGCAGTGCAGATTCAGTGCTGTGACGAGCTCGAAAACCTGACTGAAATTTTTCAAACAGGTTGTTGAGTTCTAGAAAAGATTGAAGTTGAATAAAAACAATCTTTTCTAGGACCTTTGATAGAAATGACAGATGGGAAACTGGTCTGAAATTAGAGAGAGCTGTAGGATCTAGGCCTGGTTTTTTGAGAAGAGGCCTGACCACAGCATGTTTGAAAGCAGATGGCACAAAACCTGAAGATAGACAGCTGTTAATAAATGACAAAACACAAGGACCAATTACATCAAAGGATTGTTTGAACATTTTAGAGGGAATGATGTCCAGAGAACAGTTAGTTGGTTTCATCTGCTGAACCACCTTGGTGAGGTGAGGCAGTGAGACCAGGTCAAATTGGTCAAAAACAGCTGTGGTTATTGCAGAGGTACATGACTGGATGGTGTTGGATGAACTGACAATGTTCTGTCTGATAGAGTCTATTTTGTTGACAAAATAGCTCTGAAAGTCATCGCAGGTAGACTGTGTGGCAGTTTTCAGAACATTGACAGATGGGTTGATGACAGACTGGAGTGTGCTGAAAAGCGTCCTCGGCCGGTTGGAGCTGGTGGAGATTAAATTGGAGAGGTACTGTGACTTGGCCTGTTTCACAGCATTATGATACTCACAGAGACAGTCTCTCAGTATTCCTTGAGATACATGAAGCCGGTCGCACTTCCATTTTCGCTCTGCTTTTCTGCAACGTTGTCGAAGAGCTCGCGTCGTTTCGTTGAGCCATGGTGAAGGTTTGTTCTTCTTCTTTTACAAATACTGAGCTAAGATCTGATGGGGTTGAAGCTGACATCCAGCTGAACCAGTTTGCATCTTTTTATGCATTTTGTGACTGTTTATTGTGTGCAGCTTATCTGTGGTTTGTCTAAAACAGGTCTCTCTTGTAAATTAGTCCTCGTGACTCAATTAGACTAACCTGTATAAATAAAGGTTGAATGAAAAACCACCTTGTTGAACTGTGAAACATCTTTAAATGTATTTTCCACCTGCTCAAATTAATGATTATACTCAAGATTAACATGTCTGCTGCAAACCCCCAACACTCCACTTTACAAAACACAACAGTTTCACTAAGTGTGCTAACAGATGCTGAACAAATGCTGAGTTTGCATTTTAAAAGTGATTGTTTACTTGTGAGACCCAAGCCGAACACAGTATTATAAATCTTGGGATTTTTCTAACTTGGACTTCCTTTCCAGCAGAAATGACTGATTCTTACTTTTTTTTTCCATCTTGCCTGTTGGTTTCATTGTAAAGTATTGGGCCTTTTCTCTAGTGCTGAGGTCACTGAGGTGGTTAAAAAGTTCCTCTGTGGCAGGGCCCCGGGGGTAGATGCGATTCGCCCTGAGTTATGTTGTAATGTGGGGTTGTGTTGGTTTACATGATTCTGCAATATTGCGTGGACATCGGGGGCAGTTCCCCTGGATTAGCAGACCGGGGTGGTGGTCCCCCTATTTAAAAAGGGGGACAGCAGAATGTGTTCCAACTACAGGGGGATCACACTCTTATGGTTGGTTTATACTTCTTGTCTTACGTCTTTTACCCCCCGTTGAGTGAAAAAAGGTTGCGCAACTTCTGGCTGGACTCCCGCTGTGATCCCCCGGTGACAGCCCGTCTTGTACGTGGCCCCCAAGCAGAACTGCAAGACGCCGCATACAAGACGGGCTGTCACCGAGGGATCACAGCGGGAGTGCAGCCAGAAGTTGCGCAACCTTTTTTCACTCAACGGGGGGTAAAAGACGTAAGACAAGAAGTATAAACCAACCTTTAAGGCTCCCTGGTATGGGCTATTCAGGGGTTTTGGAGAGGAGGGTCTGTCGGATAGTCAAATTCAGGAGGAGCAGTGAGGTTTTTATCCTGGTCATGGAACACTGGACCAGTTCTACACCCACATGAGGGTCCTGGAGGGTGCCTGGGAGTACCAGGCCCTTTGATATGGGCTGTTGGGTCCCTGTACGACCGGTGTCAGAGCTTGGTCCACATTGCCGGCAGTGAGTCAGGCTCATTCCCAGTGAGAGTTGGACTCCGCCCAGGTTGCCCTTTGTCACCGATTCTGTTCATAACTTTTATGGACAGAATTTCTAGATGCAGCCAAGGTGTTGAGGGGATCCATTTTGGTGACCTTAGGATTGCGTCTCTGCTTTTGCAGATGATGTGGTTCTATTGGCTTCATCAGGTCATGATCTACAACTTTCACTGCAGCAGAGTGTGATGCGGCCAGGATGAGGATCAGTTCCTCCAAATCCGAGGCCATGGTCTTGAGCCGGAAAAGGGTAAAGCACCCTCTCTGGGTCAGGGAGGAATTCCTGCCCCAAGTGGAGGACTTTAAGTATCTTGGGTCTGGGTAAAATGGAGAGAGAGATTGATAGTCGGATAGGTGCAGCGTCAGCAGTGAAGCAGGCGCTGTACCGGTCTGTCGTGGTGAAGAGAGAGCTGAGTCAAAAGGCGAAGCTCTCAATTTACTGGTCGATCTATGTTCCTACCCTCATCTATTGTCATGAGCTTTGGGTTGTGACCGAAAGAACGAGATCACGTGAAGAGAGAGCTGAGTCAAAAGGCGAAGCTCTCAATTTACTGGTCGATCTATGTTCCTACCCTCATCTATGGTCATGAGCTTTGGGTTGTGACCGAAAGAACGAGATCACAGATACATGTGACCGAAATTAGTTTTCTCTGCAGATTGTCTGGGCTCTCCCTTAGAGATAGGGTGAGAAGCTCAGTCATCCAGGAGGGACTCGGAGTAAACACCGCTTCTTCACATTGAAAGGAGCCAGTTGAAGACCCAGGACACGCTGGAGGGACTATGTTTCTCAGCTGGCCTGGGAACGCCTTGGAATTCCCACAGAGGAGCTGGCCCAAGTGACTGAGGAGAGGGAAGTCTGGGCCTCCCAAATTAGGCTGCTACCCCCGCGATCTGACTCCAGATAAGCAGCCGAAAATGGATGGATGAATGGTTTCATTGTAAAGAGTGAATGTGTCTAAAAGCAACACTGTATCATTTAAAATGTGTCCATTTTCTTTTACAGTTATTCATGTGCTTTAAATTTTTAGAAATTTCCTTTATAACTTCAAAATACACAATCACTTGTCAAAGTGACAGGGATATATATATATATATATATATATAACAAAAAAAATTTGTGTTAGTTTGTAATTTGATGATTACGATTATGAGTTATTTTTATTATGTTATTTGTTGATGATTTTTTTGTTTGAGTTGACTGGTAGTAAAAGGGGGCAGATATAATAAGATTTTTTTCTTCATTCTGCCACCCTTCATTTTATTTCTTACAATTGTATACTCACATTTGTGATTGTTTTTTGTGTTGTATTTTAAAATGAATAAATTTAATTAAAAAATTAAAAAAAATAAAAAACAGCTCAATATTTTAGGAGTCAATTTCAATTTCGGATTTTCAATTTCACTGAGTGCATAAGCTGAGTGATTTGTACCCTGATGCATGCTCAGTGATTTGTGTTTGGAAGCTGAATCACTGACATTGTGCTACTGTCGCATGGTAAATAAATTTTAAAATGGACACACTGTGTACTACTATACACTTTTTTGGTATGAATGAAAACATTTACGCCATTTTTTTAATTATTCTACTTATATTGCACTGTCATCCACAATACTGCAACACTATTATTCTGTTGCTCTTGCACTCCGTTCTTTTGTTACTCATGGACAAATCCCTGAGAAATTCCTCCACTTGAAACAGCACTTAACTCACTTCCAACCCGGCGAGGGAAGTCCACAGTTTTTCAACTCAGAAATAATGCAACAAAAGTTATGAACACAACTGATGGCGATGAGCAACCCTGACAGTGTTCTCCACCCACTCTGATAAGTTCAAACTTATTGCCAGCAATGCAAACCATTCTCTTGCACTGTTTGTTTAAGGACCCCCAACTCCATACTCATAGTGCACTCCCACAGAGTAGACCAGGAAATATGTTTGCATGGCTTCTCCAAGTCTACAAAACACGTGAAAATTAGTGGGACAAACTCATATGTTTCCTTAAGGATGCTAGCAAAAAATAAAATAAATAAAGTGCTGGTCCAGTGTTTCATGGTCATATTTGTTTCTTGACAACAGTAAAGGTACAGGGAAGCTGTTCTCTCGCCCAATGGGGAAAACTCCAAGCAAGGGGGCTGTAATTCAACTCAACTGAGTTTGTTTATATACCATACCATACCATATTTATTTCTAAAGCACTTATATCTACAACATCAGCCGTCCGAAGTGCTGTACAAAGACAAAACAAACACAAAACTATAAAAACAATCATATAAATAATCAGAACATCACAAGTAAAAGAATACAACATTAAAACAAAGATGCAAACTCACTCTGGGTTAAATATATCTGGGTTATATAGTGCCAAGTCACAACAGAAGTTGTCTAAGTAGGGCCAAACCATGCCAGAATCTTTTGTCATGGTCAACTGTAGAATAGAATATGGTTCAGCCCCTCTCAAAAAGCTTGGTTCCAGAACTCACGCTGTACATTGTGGTAGACTACATCTAGTCAATACCTTTCACCCAGCACACTCACTCTTTGCCCCACTCCCCTCAGGACGGAGGTTGAGGAGCATCAAATGTAGAACCACTAGACTGAGGAACAGCTTCTACCCTGAGGCTGTTAGACTCATGAATAAATAAAAATAAAATAAAAAATAAACACTGCAAAATATCACATCATGCTGATGCTGATCTGTTTTCTTGTTGCTGTGTTCATCTGTGTTCATCTGTGACCATCTGCTCATACAAACTCATGTTCGTGCTGCTGTTTATTTCCACTATATTAGGCTTAGTGTATTACTAGTTGATGTTTTTCTTAGTTAATTCTAGATGTTATTACTGTTTTTCTCTTGCATTTGTTGTTGGATGTAACTGGGACCCCGTGTACATAATCTCGTTTTCATCACATGTACCGTATGCGGTGCAAATGACAATAAAGACTCTCTGACTCTGACTGACTCTGACTCTGATGCCTCCTACCCACTGCCCCCTTTGTCGAGCGGCCGAAGCGGCCGGTTTACATTCAAAGTCTATGGAGGAGACGCGTGGAGTCACGGCGAACAAGGAAGCGGCGAGATTCGAGTGATCGAAGCGGCGCGACGGCAGCCTGCACACGCACGCGCGCGTCGCCGTCGAGCCGCAGACGTCCCAAATGTTGATCTCTGGCGGCTCGACGCATCCGGCAAACAGTCGGGAGAGCCTCGCTATCTGATTACACAACCACAACGGGACTTTTTTCGGACTTTTTAAACTCACCGGATCGAGCCTCCAGGAATTGGACCCAAACTCCGGTAAGAAACGTGGCATTTTTACAGTTGCTGCTGACAGGCTGCTGTCCTCTCCAGTGTAGATCACCCCAAACATAAAAAAAAGTTTTAATCTCATCGAAGACCGTCGGAGGTGCAGTTAAAACAACAACTGAACCCGGAAAACAAGCCAGAGACCCCTCCCTCTGCTACCCCCTAGTGTACGTCATCAGACGGTGTTCAGTGGTTCAGTGGGACCGTGACCAGCGGCAAAAAGGGGACGGCAGGCGCGTTTCGAGTTGTGCAGTGGGTAGGAGGCATTACTCAACTTCATATATAAGCTCAGGCCCTTTCCCCACCAGAGCAGTGAAATTTCATGTCCCAAAGAACTTTCCATCCATCCATCCATCCATCCATCCATTATCTTTACCTGCTTCTTCCTTTTTGGGTCCCAGAGGTCACTGGTGCCCATGTCCAGCTGTTTTCGCATTGGCCAGCCCTCCCCGGCTCTCCCCGCTTCTAACCCGGGTTCAGCGTGTTCGCATTTACCTTTTCCGCCCGGGATCCACCGTTGTTCTGGAACCATCTCCACCGTGGTTCTATTGGGCCGAGCCAGCATGCATGTTTTTGGTCTGTGGGAGGAAACTGGAGTACCTGGAGAAAGCACATGCATGCACAGAGAAAACATGCAAACTCCACCCAGAAAGATCTCTCACTGGGATTTTATCCGGTGACCTTCTCGCTGAGAGGCAACAGCTCTACCAACTGATCCACAGTGACACCCCAAAGAACCTTAAGCCCCTTTCATAAGACAGCTCAGTCCGGGCCTGATGCGTGTTCAGTCCTCCAACGAGAATTCAGAAAAAACACGAAGGCGGATAGGCGAGTAAATTTTACTCGCCTCTGATGCGCCCCTGATCCGCGAGCAAAGGTAGTATCAGATCCGGATCTGTCGACTTGTGAAAGGTGTGGGGGTGTCTGCGGCTTCAAACTGATTTGAATAATGGGAGGAATGATGACGTACTCTCCCGGCGCCCACTGTCACGCTCTATTTAAATGTGTAAACAAGAACATGACATTTGTATTTCGCTTGCGCATCACTCGCTATTCTTCACCTAATCTTTATCTTTTTTTATTGATCGTGTTTCCGCAATGTGCACAATGCTGTGTTGAAGCTTGCATGTGATTTTGTCGGTCTTCGCGCAAATAATTGCTGCATCTTGGTATTTATTAACAAAAGCATTCGGATAAGCACAACGATGTTCACTAGCGTCGCCATGTTTGTTTACAGACACCTCTACGGTCCCACTTTAAACACGCAGGCACCACGTCCTCTGAGCTGCACATTTTCACCACGCCTCTTTTCAACCAGCGTTGCAAATCGTTTTGTGAATGCTCCATTGAGGCCGGGCTGTGGCCGGATTCAACTTTGTTTTATGAATGACCCGGGGGGGATTAAAGCCGGGCCGCTCTATGCGGCTATTGCGCGGATTTGACTTATGAAAGGGGCTTTAGTGACGTTAAAATGGGCAAGCACTGTGGCACAACTGGTAGAGCTGCTGCCTCTCAGCGAGCAGGTCCTCGGTACAAATCCCGGCCCGGGGGCCTTTCTGGGTGGAGTTTGCATGTTCTCTCTGTGCATGTGTGGGTTTCCTCCCACAGTCCAAAAACATGCATGTTAGGCTGATTGGTAACTCTAAATTGACCCTGGGTGTGAGTGAGACAGGTCCCTCTTGTAAATGAGTCCCCGTGGCTCAACGAGGCTAGCCTGTATAAATAAAGGTTGAATGAAAAAATATATATATTTTGATTTGTGGGTTAAACAGCACACAGGTAGATACAAAATATTTCTGTGCACCTGAGAAAAACTTACCTGAGACATAAGAAAATCATGGTGGTAATCCAACCAAAAAGTCAAAATCTAAGTTTAGCCCTAAAACTCTCAAAGTCATGACAGAAGTCAGGATCGGACAAATCCCTTGATTTGAGGAAAAGAAGCTTTTAGCTAAGATGCCAATGAGCAGCATACCTGAAAAAATAAAACCGTTTTACTCCTCCAATCATTTATATCACTGTCCCAATCTTTCCTCAAGTCCAAATCTGGCAATCAACTAGAGATGAGAGAGAATATTTACAAGAATGGAGGAGAGAGAGGTAACAGTTTAGGAGGAAGAAATGAGTCACAGGGACAGAAATGAATGGCACCGAAGGACTAGGTGTAGATTGATTGAAAGGAGAGCAGAGATTTGATTGGGGATTGAAACACACAACTTTTGGGAGGAAAATTTATCAAGTAAAGTTGAGGAAGATGCAGTGAGAGTGGAGGACGAAAGACAGACAATTGGGGAATAAGATGATTCAAGAAAAAAGTGTTGGGGAATTGAGGAAGAGGAAAAATACCAAATCAAAAGTCGAGCCAGAACAAGGTCTCATTAGAAAATATCAAACCAAAGACCCAGTATACAAAGTAGATTGAAAGATATGTACTGTATATTGTCTTACTGACTGTCATGTAAGAATTTTAAACTGAGAACACCTTGTGAAAAATGATGGTGTTGTAAACATTTTGGTCAAAATAAAAAAAATAATTTATTTTGCAGCCTTGTGCAGTATTGCAAGGTGCATCTTATTGTATGTGGTAATGACTAGCGGCTTCGGATGTTGTCAGTCGATTTAATGGGCGTTATTAGTTGTTATTATCCCCATATATAGCGGTGAAACTGTCCAATCTTCCTCCTAGCAGGTTACTGACTGTCATGTAAGAATTTTAAACTGAGAACACCTTATGAAAAATGATGGTGTTGTAAACATTTTGGTCAAAATAAAAAAAATAATTTATTTTGCAGCCTTGTGCAGTATTGCAAGGTGCATCTTATTGTATGTGGTAATGACTAGCGGTTTCGGATGTTGTCAGTCGATTCAATGGGCGTTATTAGTTGTTATTATCCCCATATAATATATATATTATCCCCATATATAAATAAAAATAAAATTAAAATAAACACTGCAAAATATCACATCATGGTGATGCTGATATGTTTTCTTGTTGCTGTGTTCATCTGTGACCATCTGTGACCATCTGCTCATACAAACTCATGTTCGTGCTGCTGTTTATTCCCACTATATTAGGCTTAGTGTATTACTAGTTGATGTTTTTCTTAGTTAGTTCTCGATGTTATTACTGTTTTTCTCTTTCATTTGTTGTTGGATGTAACTGGGACCTCGTGTACATAATCTCGTTTTCATCTCATGTACCACATGCGGTGCAAATGACAATAAAGACTCTCTGACTCTGACTCTGATATATA
>JBBPBX010019696.1:0-16689 GCA_038048925.1 Garcialebias charrua | reverse complement strand
ATAATAACAGTTATAATAAATAACAATAGTTATAATAAATAACAACAGTTACAGTAAAATAAATAACAACAGTTATAATAAATAACAACAGTTATAATAAACAACAGTTATAATAAATAACAACAGTTCTAATGAATTACAATAGTTATAATAAATAACAACAGTTATAATGAATATGTTTTAATAAATAACAGTTATAATAAATACAGTAACAGTTTTACTAAATAACAACAGTTATAATAAATAACAGTTATAATAAATAACAACAGTTATAATAAATAACAACAGTTATAATAAATAATAACAGTTATAATAAATGGCAGAGCAGGGTGTTTTGTGCTGCTCAAACTTTTTCAGCATGTAGGAGCAAAACTAATAAAATCCAGTTACAAAGAGAAGTTAGTGGATTCACCAGTTTGGACTAACTGTCATGCAAACATGATGTGATGAATGCAGCTGAGCCTTGCATCAGGTTTGCCAGATACATTTTAAATGTCTTATTTACCCCCCTCCTTTTCTGCGCACATGTTCAACAAACACAACACACACATCATCGTAGAATATCTTTACACAGTACATATGACAGTTTAGGTCAAAATACTGTCATTTTAAAGCCACAGTACTATATAGTTCATGCAACCTGACTGACATGGAAATTACAGCATTTTAATGTAAACCCTCCCTTGTGTTTATTAGCCCCAATAAACACTGAAGAAACACTAACCTTCCCAGAGGTTGTTCCTGTGTAAACAGGGCCTGTGGAGCTACACCATCCAGGTATCTGTAGTCCTCCAGCACCCTCACTTCTTCCTTTATGATCAAAAGTTCATCACATGCCATTTTCTCCTAACATACATAATCTTCTCTTGTGTTTAGTTCAAATTTAAATGTAAAAGCCCAACATTCCTTAAAGGAATGGACATGTTTGAAGTAACTGTTGAGGTTTGCTCTCAGCTGCATTCACATCCACTTTTAACTCAGTATCTATAAATAGTCTCATACTTACAGTTCTTTTTATGTTGATTAGCTGTGGAAACCATCTTGAATAGTGTTGACTCCAAAACTTAATAAACTGTGGAAATACACACTCTTGTTACTTTCTGAAAGTTTAATTAAAAATTATCCAGTCATTAATGTGATATTTTGCTAACAGACAAGCAAAGTTTGTAATAGCATTGCAATGGTTATTTGAAAAAGTTTAAAAATAATTTAAATAGAGTTCACACAATTTGTTAGTGCTATAAGTATGAATTCTGGACGACTACTGCAGCAACCTTTAATTCAGTTTCTCCAAAACTACCTGAGTTAAAGTCATTTTAATGTTTCCTGAGGTTACATTGGTGGCTGCCTTGAAATAAACTGACCCCATAAGGTAATGACTGTGACATTTTTATTCAATCCTTACTTTTTGATGGTTTCAATGAATTATGTTCACTGGTTCATGAGACATTTGAGACAAACAGTCTTTTTTCTCTACCAGATTTTTTGACAATCCCATGGGTTGCATAGGTAAAATTGTCTTTTTGACAGCATCTGGGCAATACAGCCAAAGTGTTGAGGGGACCCGTTGTGGTGGCCTTAGGATCGCGTCTCTGCTTTTTGCAGATGATGTGGTCCTACTGGCTTCATCAGGTCGTGATCTACAACTTTCTCTGGAACGGTTCGCAGCTGAGTGTGACGCAGCTGGGATGAGGATCAGTTCCTCCAAATCCGAGGCCATGGTCTTGAGCCGAAAAAAGGTAGAGTGCCCTCTCCGGGTCGGGGAGGAGGTCCTGTCCCAAGTGGAGGACTTTAATTATCTTGGAGTCTTGTTCACGATTGAGGGAAAAATGTAGTGAGAGATCGATAGGCGGATAGGTGCGGCATCTGTAGTGAAGCGGGTGCTGTCATGGTGAAGAGATAGCTTAGTCAAAAGGTGAACCTCTCAATCTACCGGTCGATCTACATTCCTACCCTCATCTATGGTCATGAGCTTTGGGTTATGACTGAAAGAACAAGATCTCGGATACAAGCGGCCAAAATTAGTTTTCTCCGCAGGGTGTCTGGGCTCTCCCTTAGAGATAGGGTGTTTGCCTCGGGTCTTGGGGGTCGGGTCTCTGATACTTCGCGGTCACTATTGAATGTTCTATTGGAGAAGCCTTATACACTTATGCATGCTCACAACCACACACGGATAGATGCAGGGATGCATATGAGGTATAGTATGTAGATATATAGCTGTGTATATGACTGCATATGCATGTATATGTATGTATGTATGTATATATATGTAGGTATAGGTGTATATATTTATAGAAAACTACTGCAAAGCCATGAATATTCTAAGTATTTTATACGTATGTGTTTACTTGCTGTGTTCTGTCATGTTCTTTGCAGGTTTGCGGACAACGGTCGGGTGTGTTTGCGTTGTGCTCTCTTTGTGTATGTTTATTATATTTTGTGGTCTTACTTTCCTTCTTTCCTTTCTTTCTATCCTATTAAAAAATAAATAAATAAAAAATAAATAAAAATAAATAAATAAATAAATTCATAATGGTGTGAATGGTGTGAATGGTGTGAATGGGGGACATGGAGTCTGAGTGGGCCATGTTTCGCGCCCTCTATTGTCGAGGCAGCTTATCGGAGCTGTGGCCGCAAGGTTGTTGGTGCCTGTCGTGGTGGCAACCCTCGAACCCGGTGGTGGACACCGGCAGTGAGGGATGCTGTCAGGCTGAAGAAGGAGTCCTATTGGGCCTTTTTGGCTTGTGGGACCCCGGAAGCAGCTGATAGGTACCGGCAGTCCAAGCGGCATGCGGCTCGGGTGGTTGCTGAGGCAAAAACTCGGGCGTGGGAGGAGTTCGGAGAGGCCATGGAGAATGACTTCCGTACGGCTTCGAGGCGATTCTGGTCCACCATCCGGCGTCTCAGGGGGGGAAAGAGGTACGCGACCAACACCATTTATGGTGGGGGTGGCGTGCTGCTGACCTCAACTCGGGATGTTGTGAGTCGGTGGGCGGAATACTTCGAAGACCTCCTCAATCCTACTGGCACGTCTTCCACTGAGGAAGCGGAGCCTGGGGACTTTGGGTCGGGTTCTCCGATCTCTGGTGCTGAGGTCGCCGAGGTGGTTAAAAAGCTCCGCGGTGGCAAGGCTCCAGGGGTGGATGAGATTCGCCCGGAGTTCCTTAGGGCTCTGGATGTTGTAGGGTTGTGTTGGCTTACGCGACTCTGCAATATCGCGTGGACATCGGGGGCAGTTCCCTTGGATTGGCAGACTGGGGTGGTGGTTCCCCTATTCAAAAAGGGGGACCGTAGGGTGTGTTCCAACTATAGGGGGATCACACTCTTAAGCCTCCCTGGTAAGGTCTATTCAGGGGTTCTGGAGAGGAGGGTCCGTCGGATAGTCGAACCTCGGATTCAGGAGGAGCAGTGTGGTTTTCGTCCTGGTCGTGGAACACTGGACCAGCTCTACACCCTCAGCAGGGTCCTGGAGGGTGCGTGGGAGTTTGCCCAACCAGTTTACATGTGCTTTGTGGACTTGGAGAAGGCATTCGACCGCGTCCCTCGGGGGGTTCTGTGGGGGGTACTCCGGGAGTATGGGGTACCAGGCCCTTTGATAAGGGCTGTTAGGTCCCTGTACGACCGGTGTCAGAGCTTGGTCCGCATTGCCGGCAGTAAGTCAGGCTCGTTTCCGGTGAGAGTTGGACTCCGCCAAGGTTGCCCTTTGTCACCGATTCTGTTCATAACTTTTATGGACAGAATTTCTAGGCGCAGCCAAGGTGTTGAGAGGATCCGTTTTGGTGACCTTAGAATCGCTTCTCTGTTTTTTGCAGATGATGTGGTCCTACTGGCTTCATCAGTTCGTGATTTACAACTTTCACTGGAGCGGTTTGCAGCCGAGTGTGATGCGGCCGGGATGAGGATCAGTTCCTCCAAATCCGAGGCCATGGTCTTGAGCCGGAAAAGGGTAGCATGCCCTCTCCGGGTCGGGGAGGAGGTCCTGCCCCAAGTGGAGGAGTTTAAGTATCTCGGGATCTTGTTCACGAATGAGGGAAAACTGGAGCGTGAGATCGATAGGCGGATAGGTGCAGCGTCCGCAGTGAAGCGGGCGCTGTACCGGTCTGTCGTGGTGAAGAGAGAGCTGAGTCAAAAGGCAAAGCTCTCAATTTACCGATCGATCTACGTTCCCACCCTCATCTATGGTCATGAGCTTTGGGTTGTGACCGAAAGAACGAGATCTCGGATACAAGCGGCTGAAATGAGTTTTCTCCGCAGGGTGTCTGGACTCTCCCTTAGAGATAGGGTGAGAAGCTCAGTCATCCGGGAGGGACTCGGAGTAGAGCCGCTGCTTCTCCACATCGAGAGGAGCCAGTTGAGGTGGCTCGGGCATCTGGTTAGGATGCCTCCTGGACGCCTCCCTGGTGAGGTGTTCCGGGCATGTCCCACCGGGAGGAGACCCAGAGGAAGACCCAGGACACGCTGGAGGGACTATGTTTCTCGGCTGGCCTGGGAACGCCTTGGGATTCCCCCGGAGGAGCTGCTCCAAGTGGCTGGGGAGAGGGAAGTCTGGGCCTCCCTACTTAGGCTGCTACCCCCGCGACCCGACCCCGGATAAGCGGAAGAAGATGGATGGATAATGGTGTGAAGAGGATGGCTGTAAGGTGAGAAGGGAGGCCATCTATAAAAGGAAATAGAAAAATAAATAAAAAAAGAGAGAGGGTGAGAAGCTCAGTCATCCGGGAGGGACTCGGAGTAGAGCCGCTGCTTCTCCACATCGAGAGGAGCCAGTTGAGGTGGCTCGGGCATCTGGTTAGGATGCCTCCTGGACGCCTCCCTGGTGAGGTGTTCCGGGCATGTCCCACCGGGAGGAGACCCAGAGGAAGACCCAGGACACGCTGGAGGGACTATGTTTCTCGGCTGGCCTGGGAACGCCTTGGGATTCCCCCGGAGGAGCTGGCCCAAGTGGCTGGGGAGAGGGAAGTCTGGGCCTCCTTACTTAGGCTGCTACCCCCGCGACCCGACCTCGGATAAGCGGAAGAAAATGGATGGATGGATGGATGGATGGATAATAATAAATTAATAATGGATAAAATAATATGGTACAGTATATCAAACAGCTGCCTGAACATGTCTGTGGTGAGTAGATGGGTATGAATTTAGTAGATGAAAAGCATGAGATCAGTAGCACAGATAAGTCACATATCACCAATTAAAGTGTCATTACAGGTAGTCCCCGATTTACGAGCGCTCTGATCTACGAGGTTCCAGACTTACGAGCTGGCGAATTATTGGAAAAAACGCAAAAAATACTGAGTTTTTCTGTGTTTTTTCACCACAGTTCGTTAGCTAAACATGTGGACACACGTTTCCGATCATTTTTATGCACTCATAAGCAGTTTTTCGATGAAAAACGAGTGTTTGTAGTCGCGCTAGCAAAACCGTTCCAATTTACGAGCGAATTTCCGGATTTACGAGAAGCGTGGCGGCCGTTCCAAATTACGAGATTTCCGGTTTACGAGCGCCTCGTTGTAACGGATCTCGCTCGTAAATCGGGGACTACCTGTACTGTAATTTTCCTGGTTAGAGATTCATGAGTCTAAAGGCTCTAGTGCTGCTCTGTGTAAGTCTGTACGCGTGTCTGTACGCAGACAGTTCAGCCCCACACCCCAGCGTAAGTTCTCGCGTACATTCTTGCGTTTTCGCACCAAATTCTTGGTCATTTGAGCAGCTGCAGGGCAGAGAGTTTACCTACAGGACAAATTGAGGTCGCTGATTGGTCATTTGCTGACATGCCTACTGAATTGAATGACGGGTCAGGGAAAAAAAGATGAGAGCTGGCAGCTCCAGCAGCAGTGGTGTTCTGTGTTTATAGGTTAATAAAAAGTTTTGTTTGTTTTATCAGGGAGCGCTGGTCCTGCAGCCCAACCATCAGACCAGCACACCAGGAAATCTCCAGAACCTCCCGCAGCCCTGTTGGACCCAAGTTTAATTCGCTCGTGACAAATTCGTTAATTTCTCATCATTTCAGTCATGGAGTCAACGGAGGAGGAAGCGATCACTGCCTTTTGTCAAAAAAACAAAACAAAAAAAGGCCAGATCAGGGATGAAGAAGAGGAATTTAATACATTTTGTGTCGCATACAAAACAGTCCGGCACCAGGCAGTTTATTGTGTGAGTGCATGGTGTCCTTCATGATGCAGGTATCTCTCTTCCTGCTTCTGGATGTGTAGATGTCTGTGATGGTGGGGAGACTGACTCCAACATCTTCTGTGCAGCCTTCACCACTCTCTGTAGAGCTTTTCTTTCTGCAGCTGTGCAGCCTCCATGCCACACGTTGATGCTGGAGCACAGGATGCTCTCCACTGCACACCTGTAGAAGGAGGTGAGGACTGGGCTACTCAGACCAGCTCGTCTCAGCCGTCTGAGGAAGTAGAGTCTCTGATGACCTTTCTTGATCAGGCTGGTGGTGTTGTTGCTCCAGCTGAGATTATCGTTCATATGTACACCTGAGTACTTGTAGCTGGAGACCACTTCCACTGCAGATCCTCCTATATTCAGGGGGGTATGTGTGTTTATGAGTGAGTTTTTAAAATGGTTGTTTATAGAGTGTAAAATATAGAACACTAGTTGAATGTGTGTGTGTGGGGGTGAGGGTGCAAGAGAGAGAGAAAGAGAGAGAGACTTGGTGAAAGCTGGAGAACAATGTGGACCGTTTGCCATCTTCAGGCAGCAAAAAAACCAAATCCTCGTCTTCATTTAGTCTCCTCCATGCTTCTATCTTACAAGTCTGGTGACAATAGCCATCACACCTCTCTGTTCTCTTATCATTTTTGCTGCTATCCATCATTCCTTTTTTCCCTTTTCTCCCTTGTTTGTATGTGTGTGTGTGTGTGTGCGTGTTTGTGTGCATGTGCGTGCATGCGTACATGCATGTGTATGGGGTGTGTGTGCGTGTGTGCATACATGCTTGTGTGTGGTGTACTCATCTATGTGGTGATTGCAGCCAGTTCCATTAGCCAGATGAGCAAGCCTCCAATGAAGGGGAAAGCATAATGACAACACCAGTGTCTCTCCCCCGCCCCTCCCTCATCACCATCATCTGCTTTCCTTGTCACTCATGAGGGGGTGTCTCCTTGTCACTCATGATGAGGGGGTGTCTCCTTGTCACTCATGATGAGGGGGTGTCTCTTTGTCACTCATGATGAGGGGGTGTCTCCTTGTCACTCACAATGAGGGGGTGTCTCCTTGTCACTCATGATGAGGGGGTGTCTCGTTGTCACTCATGATGAGGGGGTGTCTCTTTGTCACTCATAATGAGGGGGTGTCTCCTTGTCACTCACGATGAGGGGGTGTCTCTTTGTCACTCATGATGAGGGGGTGTCTCCTTGTCACTCATGATGAGGGGGTGTCTCCTTGTCACTCATGAGGGGGTGTCTCCTTGTCACTCACGATGAGGGGGTGTCTCCTTGTCACTCATGATGAGGGGGTGTCTCCTTGTCACTCATGATGAGGGGGTGTCTCCTTGTCACTCATGATGAGGGGGTGTCTCCTTGTCACTCATGATGAGGGGGTGTCTCCTTGTCACTCATGATGAGGGGGTGTCTCCTTGTCACTCATGATGAGGGGGTGTCTCCTTGTCACTCATGAGGGGGTGTCTCCTTGTCACTCATGATGAGGGGGTGTCTCCTTGTCACTCACGATGAGGGGGTGTCTCCTTGTCACTCATGATGAGGGGGTGTCTCCTTGTCACTCATGATGAGGGGGTGTCTTCTTATCACTCATGAGGGGGTGTCTCCTTGTCACTCACGATGAGGGGGTGTCTCCTTGTCACTCATGATGAGGGGGTGTCTCCTTGTCACTCATGATGAGGGGGTGACTCCTTGTTACTCATGAGGGGGTGTCTCCTTGTCACTCATGAGGGGGTGTGCAGGCAACTGTGAGAATCTGGCAGCTTTCTGAGCCGGGCAGTCTGAAGACTAACAGGGGAGTTTGTCAGGTGTGTATTTACTCAGAAGAGTTTCAATACACTGTAAGAGCATTCACGTAAAGCAGCAGTGGTTGAGGGTTCTCTTCCCAGCAGTCAATCAACAAAGTATTTTCTGAGAAATATGTTGCACAAACAATAGATTTTATGAAGCTGTAGTTTTCAGATGTCAAAGTGTGATTCCTAACAGAACTTCTGGAGTTTAAAGCATTCAGTCAAGCTACTGTAGGAAATTACTATATGTACAAAAACATGGTAAACTGTGTGTTTTGTCTCTGCGTTAAATAAGAGAGTTGGAACATATGTTCTACGAATGAGGTCATGTTAAAATACACGTCACAAAATGATCAAACGCACAATATTTCATTCTGTCAGTTTGAAAAGAATGAGTGAAGTTTGGCTCTCCCTCGCCCATTACCTACAGGATCATTATCTGCAGTTAATTGTTAATGCAGTGCAAGGGGACAGTGTCTTTTCATCTCTGTAACTAGCCCCATTAAAATCCATTCAGCTAATGAGCCGTCAGTCCTGCGGTGATTAAGACCTACTGCTCGATCTGTGCAGAGTCCTCACAGACAAGACAACCTTTCATTTACCTCAAACTTTACTGCACAGCCTTCACTGGCCAACTACCTGATCCTGAGCTCCATTCAGCCAAAGGCACATTTTGTAAAATATGTTACCAAAAAGAACAAAAGTTTCCAATAAGATGAAAACATAGTCAAATGTCACGCATTGTTGTGAGCTGACATACTCAGAGTATGTGTTCGAAATTAGTTTTAGCTTCAACGATGACGTATGACTGAAATGTTTCAATAAAATCTTTACCAGTCCACAAATTGTTGTTGTGGACAGGGCCTGATGAATGTATTTACATGACATATGACCCATTCATATTGTTAGATTTCTCAGAGTGTGATTAACTGAAAGCCAGGAAGACTCACCTAATTGAAGTAAGAAATGAACAATAAATTGGTTTACAATATTTGAAATGGGCTGACAAGGGAGGAAATGGGTAAGCATCTGTGGAAGTAGAATGAAAATGGTATTTTATTTCAAGTAAATGATATTCGAAAAGGTTTGTATATTAAACAGAGGAAGCATACCCTGATTATAGGTGTTCAGACTTGGAGAGGAGAGTTAGATTCCAGGAAGGTGATTGTAATAGAGGACAGTGGCGGTTCTTCCTATGTGCGAACTGTGCGGCCGCACAGGGCGGCCTCCAGCAGGGGGAGGCATAACATTGTGCAGTTTAGGAAAAAGAGAAAAGAAGAAGGAGACGCCGCTCCTCATTTTTATTTTATTTTTAAAATATTTTAAACTTTTGTTTTTAACAACGTATAACACAGAACACCACTACCGCGCTGCTCCTGGGCTGCCCCGCCCTTCATTTATTCCCATGTCATCAGTTTATCACCGCAGCAGCTGTGTGGGCTGCACCTCCACTTTTAGTTTAGTTCTTGTTACATGCCCGGAGGTGACACGTACGTGCGGTCAGTGGAAAAATCGAAGGGACAAAAAGCAAGAGTTAGGTGGTGCAGAGAAGAGAAGAATTAAAAAGAGAAAGGCTCTGGAAACAGACGCAGCTAAATGTACAGACATTGACACATGTTTCATTCAAACAGCTGCAGTTTGTAAATGAGAGAGCTCAAACAGGTGAGACATGATGTTAAACTTTGCCTGCAAAACACTGTTCAAGTTAAGAAAGTTAATTCTCAAGTTAATTATCAAGTCAATGAATTTTGTGGTGTGTGGCATTGTGACATAACATCCTGTTATATCATTTAAATAATATTATGATGCGACGCCACATAACTGAAACTTTGTCTTGTAGCCTTTAAGAGTCAGAAGCAAGATGCAGCTCTGCTCCATCATGCAGCAACCCAGAGTGGGCAGGTAGGATTCGCTAAATGTTTTGAGAAACTGGTCATGTCCCACATCAAGACAGCCGTCAACATCAGCGAGGACCCTCATCAATATGCATACCGTGAGAACCGATCAACAGAGGACGCCATCTCCTCTGTGGTCCACACTGCTCTCACCCACCTGGATCAGAAGGACTCATACGTGCGTCTGCTCTTTGTGGACTTCACATCTGCCTTCAACACCATGATCCCCCAAACTCTGATAGACAAACTATCTACACTTGGACTAAGCCCCTCTATTTGTAACTGGGTCTTAGACTTCTTAACAAACAGACCACAGTCCGTGAAGATCCACAACTTCTCCTCTTCCACCATCACCCTCAGCACTGGCTCTCCTCAAGGATGTGTGCTGAGCCCTCTTCTGTTCACTCTGCTCACATATGATTGTACAGCCACACATCCAGGCTGTCATATTGTTAAGTTTGCAGATGATACAGCTGTGGTGGGATGCATCACAGATAATGATGAATCCAGCTACAGACAGGAGGTGGAACATCTGGAGAGCTGGTGCAAAGAGAACAACCTTCACATGAATGTGAAGAAGACGAAGGAGATGATTGTGGACTTCAGAAGGAACAAACACACCCACACCCCACTGTATATAGGTGGATCTGCGGTGGAGGTGGTCTCCAGTTACAAGTACCTGGGTGTACACTTGAATGATAACCTCAGCTGGAGCAATAACACCACCAGCCTGATCAAGAAAGGTCATCAGAGACTCTACTTCCTCAGACGGCTGAGACGAGCTGGTCTGAGAAGCTCAGTCCTCACCTCGTTCTACAGGTGTGCAGTGGAGAGCGTCCTGTGCTCCAGCATCAACGTGTGGCATGGAGGCTGCACAGTTGCAGAGAGGAAAGCTCTACAGAGAGTGGTGAAGGCTGCACAGAAGTCTGTGGGAGTCAGTCTCCCCACCATCACAGACATTTACACCTCCAGATGCAGAAAAAGAGCCACCTGCATCATGAAAGACCTCACTCACCCAGCACACTCACTCTTTGCACCACTCCCCTCGGGACGGAGGTTGAGGAGCATCAAATGTAGAACCACTAGACTGAGGAACAGCTTCTACCCTGAGGCTGTCAGACTCATGAATAAATAAATAATAAGAATAAACACTGCAAAATGTCACATCATGCTGATACTGATCTGTTTCTTGTTGCTGCGTTCATCTGTGACTATCTGCGTTCATCTGTGACCATCTGCTCATGTTCGTGCTGCTGTTTATAATGATGTTTTTCTACTACATTAGGGCTTAGTGTATTACTAGCTGATGTCTCTCTTAGTTAATCCTAGATGTTATTATTGTTTTTCTCTTGCATTTGTTGTTGGATGTAACTGGGACCCTGTGTACATAATCTCGTTTTCAACACATGTACTACATGCGGTGCAAATGACAATAAATTCTCTCTGACTCTGACTCTGACTCTGAGGATTACTCATTGACTGAATATTATTGTAATTTTATAAAGAGTATGAGTCTGGTGAAGACCTGCTCTATATGAAAAGTGCCCTGAGATGTTAGATGATTCAACCCTTTAATGAAACTGGCCTGAATTGATCATGAGGCTTTGTAAAAAGGGGAGATTTGTGTTGAGTTATGACAATTTTAAAAATGTGATTTAGTGTCAGGAGTCAGGAGTGATGAGGGGATTGTTCCAGTCGGTATGAAGGAACAGGTGAGCTGTTGTAACTGTGTGTGAACAAACATTAGTTCCGATATAAACACTTTCTAAACGACAGTAGTGACTCGTTATACTTTTATCATTCAAAGTAAGATAAAAAAATACATAAAGCAATGAAAGGGAAAATATATTAATTGGTTGAGTCAAAATGTGTTTTCACATAAAATATTTGATAATGTTCTTATAGAAACAATTCTTGAATAATGTCCATAATGTGTTAATGCTACATGTTTGTCTCATGCTACTTCTTGTTCTGCCATTAACTCTAAAATATTATTGAATAGTTTATATATGTAGGTAAAACTAGATGTTGAACAACCCATTAAAATACACCAGAATGCAGGAAATGGCATCTATTTTATTCAAAATTTTCTGGGAGAGGACCCCCACTGGCAACCTAGCCGGGGGGGGGGGCGCCATTGGGGTTGCTCGCACAGGGCGCCAAATAGGCTAGGACCGCCACTCGTAGAGGACATTGACAGGATGGTTTATGAGCAGGTCAGACTAGGATGAAGAGATTGTGAGAGATCTTTCCAGTTGTGTGTATGAAGATTGGTTTTAGAGTGAAGGTAGTGATGGCTGACACTAATGTTCCTGTACAAGCTTCGAACTCAAGGCTACGTTTTCTTTACCTCACTGCTTTAAAGTCCAACAATGTTCAGTCAGGTCATTTGGATGATTTATTTTTTGTGCTGAGACATTTCGTCTGTAATCCAACGGACTTCTTCATATCTGAGGAATCACCAAACAAAACCGATTATTCACGAACAGCATATTCCAGAGTGGGAAAAAAAACAAAAAAAAAACAGTTATGTTGGTGTTAAGATGGCCTCTGGGGCACGCCCTCTTTTCCAGGGTCCGCCCTCTCCCTCGTCGACAGTCATGTCAAAGTCAAAGTCTCCAGCTAGTCCAGAAGTCTGCAGCTCAGCTCTTAACAGGAATTTGTAGTGAGCATATTTCACCGGTTTTATCCTCCCTATCTCCCATATATCACAGAATAAATTTTGATATTCTCCTGTTGCCCTACAAGTGCCTACGATGGCACTTGAAAATTTGTGAACTCTTTAGGATGTTCTCTATTTCTGCATAAATATGACCTAAACATCATCAGATTTTCACACAAGTCCTAAAAGTAGATGAAGAGAGCCCAGTTAAACAAATGAGACAAAATATTCTGATGCATGCTCAATAATCCAGGTAGAACAATCTAAAAAAGTTGTCTGGTCCTCTGGACATTCAAAAAACAAAACAAAAAACTGTAAAAAGGTTTTGTCTTTCATCCGAAAGACTTCCTCAGTCTGAGGTGCTGTATTCAGCTCAGTCTTAACAGCACCTTATAGTGGATCAACCAGTTTGCTGCTGACAGCCAAAACTAGCTGGTCACATGGAGGACCATCAACCTAACGATGGATCGTTAGCACCCTGATGGTTGCTTGCTATACATAGTTCCCACACACGTGACCGGTATTGCACAATACCAGGTTTTCCACCATTTGTGAAGGCTCATTCGAGGAAGATGGCGAACAGATAGACTAGAGATCAGTATACTGAAACTCTTGACCAAGAGCAAGATATAGGCATAAAATAGCTGCGGTTGGAGTTGACCCTTATGAGGTGGAGAAAGAAATTATGTCAGACGAAGCGGACAAGTTATCACCGAGAAGTTACTCTGATATCGTTAATTATTTAGTGAATATGAGGAGTGCCTACAACGGAGGAGCTTCACGGCTTTAAATCCATGGATGCTTATAATCAGTAACAGATTTGTGAAGGACGTCCAAAATCTTCACATTAATAACAGTTCTGTGACTGGCAGAGTAAGTAATTACAATAATATACGCGTAGATGTCCCTCATAGCTACAAGCTACATCAGCTAAGCTAATCTTTGCTACGTTAAAGATTGTTGTAAATATCAACGGTGTAGTACAAGCTACTTCAGCTTACCTGATGTAGCTTGTACTACAGTAAACATCTCTGATATTTCTCACATTACTACGTTATTTATTTAGCCTATGATTGCCTTTCATTCTTAAGTGTTAACAAAATAAATCATTAGTAATTATTGCTCAGTCATAATATTTAACGTGCTGCAGTAAATGTCACTGATATTTATTTTCCACTATGACTGTCTGTTAATAAAGTTAGTGGTGAAAAGTTACAATTTGTTGACTCCTTTTAAGCCATTGGTTAAATGTTGTTTTAAAACCCTGAAACAAGAACAGTATTTTAATAGTTTTTCTCCTTTGTGTTGTTTTTCTGTGTAAGATACTGAGAGTCCCAGGAGATGGATGAAACTCCACTTTGTCTAGAGATGAATGAAACTCCACTTCATCCAGAAGTTGTGTGCAGTCGTGCACCACAGCAACAAATGAGTGAAAATATTGTTTCTATAAATTAATCTGCTTTTCAAGTACAAATTACATTTGGTGTTGCTGTGAAACATGTATTGCTAAATGTACGTATACTTACCTTTAGTTTGAATAAAACAGTTGCACCAAGTTTCACCTTCTTTATTTCAATAATTAAGATATGCTGTTTAATCTCCATACACAGTGTATGTATATACTGTATATGTATAACACACACATGTATTTATATTAATTATTAACAGATTTGTTTAGTGAATGCTTTAACAGATATTTACTCACATTTTAGTACAATTTTAGCTTCATGTGCATTTTTCTCTTCTTTTAGTTACATCATTATTTTAAGTGTGCTTTAATAGGTGGTTGGGTTAAATGCAGAGACGAATTTCGTCTGTGTATGGGAAACATACGCAGATGACAAGCTTAGACAATTATTATTATTATTATTATTATAACTCCGGTTTAATGATGGGTCATGTTTTGAGAGCTGCTGTAATGTCATTGTTGACCCTGTCTATCTTGAAGAAAAAAAGACATGTAAACTGTCTCAATAATTTCTAACCAGCTAAATAAAAGTTTAAATTTTCATTCAACCTTTATTTAGGCAGGTTAATCTCTACAAACTAAAGAATGATGACAACAGCAACAGTAGATTTTCCTTGAACAATCAACAATAGACAATCATAAGAGAGGCATACAGATTTTTTTTAACAAGTTAAAAACAAAGATATCGGGAGGTGGTCACGTGACACGGACCAATATGGACGCTTTTGCTCTGCCCCGGGACTTTATTCATTTTCCAATTTTCTACCTTTGACACTTACATTTTGTCTGTTAAACTGTCCATTGAAGATGCCGAAGGCGCAAAGTGACAAGGAATTCCCTATCTTTTCATCGACGGGCAAAAAAACATCCACTCAGCAGCACACACGTGCGGCTAGTGAGGCTGAGCTAATAGTTGCTAGCCCATCGGAGCCAGCGCCAGTGAACCAAGCCACTATGGAGCAGATTTTGGTTGAGATAAAATCTGTGGCTTCCCGGGTAAATGGAATGGATGAATCTGTTGGTACCCGTCTCGATGGCATTGATGGCACCCTGAATGAGATAAAGATATCCATTACCTCTGTGGAGGTTCCCTTTCAGTCATGTCTCTCAGTGCAACATATGCTATGGGAATTGCGCCCCCGCACAATTACCTGAAGGAATACATTTACGCCTTTACGGCAGGGGCGTCAGCGTCGCGCCAGAGGCCCCGCCCTCTGGGTACTTAAGCCACTGACGCCCATCCATCAATCTCTTTTTGCCCTTCATCTCACTTAAACCTGAATTCTCTTCGCGGGACTTCTCTGCTGCTTCATCGCTCGACCAGAGGTGAGCTTGCTCCCTACACAGAGCGCACAGAGAATTATTCCTGCTTACTGCTGGACTAGCGAAAGCTAGTCCGGCACATTTTTCCTTAACCCCAAAGTTTTTTCTTCTCCTCTTTCCGCAGACTGCTTCGCTCGATGGCGCTAACTGCGCCACACCGCTACCTCTGCTAATTCGTAGCAGGCTAGCCAGCAAAAGTGACGCGACGGAGGAGACATCTCAAATAAAGAGAAAAAAGATCTTGGAAGGACTCACTCGTCTTATCTCGGACATGCCTCCAGAGAAAGCAAAGCAAAGACAAGACTTCCAAAAAAGACCAGCAGAGCGGCGAGCCCACCCTCGCGCGCCTGCCCCAGCGGGTACGGGTTTTCCCTCTCAGCGACAGACACCCACGAGGCCTGTCCAGTCTGCTTAGGGATGCTGCACGCGAACATGGCGCTGGACGCACCCGAGTCTTGCCCACACTGCAGCCAGATGCTGGAGGCGGTGAGGAGGCACCGGGCGGACTTCGTCGCCAAGACCATGGGTGCTGCTGCGGCGCCAGCAGACCCAGACACTACTAGGGTTCTCACTCCCACGCCGGAGCTCGAGAGCATGGCTTTGGACGACAGCACCCGAGTTGAATGGGGCGACAGCCCAGATGTGCTGGCCCCCATGGTGGACTTAACAGTCAAATTTGACACTCGAGGCATGATGAACGAGGACGAGATCTTGATTTCAGCCTCAGGTGAATTTTCAGTGGACAAGGCTGACGTCAGATACGGGGAACAGGGAGAAGACTGACATTTCCATCCCTGCTCTGTTCGACTTGTGTCACAGAGCAACGGACGCACTTCAGATCCCATGGCCGGAGCCTCCACCCGTCAACAAGTCACGAGGTTGGCAGGAAATTATTTTTACTCAAAGCAGCAGGCCGCCACAAGGCAAAGGATGCCCGTCTTCCCGGACTTCCTCACAGAGCTGACTCGCACCTGGTCTCAGCCCAGAGCTCCCATGTTACTGCCACTCTCGAGTTTCTTTTTTTTTTTTTTTTTCCATTTATAGATGGCCTCCCTTCACACCTTTTAGCCATCCTCTCACTCCAATTTTTTTTTTTTTTAAGAGAGAAAGAAAGAAAAGAGAAAGTAAGGCAACAAATCAACAATTATCAACCAAAAGAGCACAAGGCAAACACACCCAACCTCCGTCCACAATCCTGCAAAGCACATGACAGAACACAACAATGGAACATACATGCATAAAGACTAATAATATTCATGAGCTTGCAGTAGAATTCTATAAATACACATACCCATATCTACAAATATATATATACAGTAGTATACATACATATACTTTTATATTCATTTATATATATACCCATCTACATATCTACAGATATATA
>JBBPBX010019695.1:29283-44195 GCA_038048925.1 Garcialebias charrua | reverse complement strand
CCACGTTTCAGCTGGAATCATAGTAAAGCCTTACTGTGATCCTTTCACTCATTTCTGGAAGAATTTGTTTTCTGAAGTTTTACTTTGAAAGTTCAGCCAGTGCGATTGGGGCCTGTTCCTGCCGGTGAAGGCGTGCTCCCGCTCGTCTGATCCAGACGCACGAAGTCATCTGGACGTTCACTGGACAACACAGTCCGTTAGCGTCCATAAACTTCTCAGCCCTCACCTCCTAGACATCTCGTCACCAGGTAAAGAGGCTTGTTTGTATGCTGCACGTGTCGGAAGTACAGCTGGACCTGTGGTGGGAAAGGCATGCCACCCTGGTTGGTTTCAAAATAATCAACTCCAGTTAACTTAGCTTTCATCTTCTTCCTCCTATTTCTTATTTTTCATAAGCTATTAATCTGTCAAGTAATGTGCCAACAGTTAAATCCTAACTGTCTGTTTGTTTTTTTTTTTTTGTTTTTTAAACTTTATTTTTTCCATTTTTTTTCTCCTTTTTCATTTTACTTTTTAAAGCATACTTATATACAATAACATTCAGAGTTCCCAAAAAAATAAAATAAAACAAAACAAACACACAAAACAAAACAAAAAAGAGGGGGGAGGGGAAGGGGGTAGAGCATCTATATGACATGAGCAACTAAATAGTGGTCAGCAAAAAGAAGAAAAAAACAAAAACAAAAAAGGCAGTTACATCATTTAGTCAACATTTATACAGCTGATATCAAGATCCAGGAATGTTCCATTTCTTCCAGTATTTGTTATATTTTACAGTGTCAAGTCTTAATGAAAAAGTCATTCGCTCCATTACATGAATATCCTCAATTATATCCTTCCAGTCCAAACATGATGGTGGTTCCACTTCAAGCCACTTACGAGTTATAGCTTTCTTTGCACCTGCTAATAATATTAATAGGAGATATCTATCAGATTTCTTCAGTTCATAGGGCAAATTACCCAAAAAAGCCACAGTGAAATCACAGTCCAGGTTCAAGTTCATTTTAGTATTGATCTCTTTTATCACTTCTGACCAGTAGGGTGCGATCTTGGTACATTCCCAAAAGATATGAAAGTGTCCTGCATATATATTCCCACAGTTTCTCCAGCATTTTGCCTTTTCAATATCATTATAGTATTTACTTTGAATATTAGGTGTGATGAAAAAATGTACCATGCATTTCCAGGAAAATTCCTTCCATAGGTCCGAACTTGTCGTGTGAATCACAGAATTACATATATTAAACCAAACATCATCTGTTATTGTTATCCTGGCTTCTTTTTCCCATTTAACCTTAATATACGTTGTATTATGTTTTCTCCCCATTTGTAAACATAAATATAAATTAGATATTATTTTTTTGGGAGGTCTACCATTGCTTGAATCTATTAATATTTTAAGTATACCTGTCTTGTCCTCCTCCGATAGTTTTATACTTTTATTGTAATAATGTCTTAATTGGAGATATCTAAAAAAGTCAAGTTTTTCTAAATTATATTTATCTTGAAGTTGTTTGAAGCTTTTTAATTCATTATTATCTGTGATTTTTAAATAACTCGTTATACCTTGTTGTGACCACTGTGCAAATCTCTTATCAATTCTTGCAGGGTGAAAATCACTGTCATAAGCTGGCCATCTTAGGATCCGAGCATTTCTTTCAATTTTTTCTTGTTTTAATATTTTATGCCATATGTCCAGCGGTACTTTTATCCATGAGGGTATTTGGGCAGAATCTATATGTTTTTTAATCAGACAATGATCTCCGAGCCAAGATTGTAGCGGTATATCACTATAAGACAAGTCGATCTCTTTCCATTTAGCTTCACATGATGGGTCACACCATCCAATTAACACTCTCATCTGTGCTGCTCTATAATAATCCTTTAAATGAGGTAAAGCCCATCCACCTTTTTCCTTCGACAATTGTAATGTCTTTAATTTTATTCTTGGTTTATGTTTAGCCCATATAAAGTTTGAGATTATTCTATCCCATTCACAAAATTGTTTATCAGGTAACTTTATAGGCAGAGCCTGAAAAAGATAAAGGAACCTGGGTAGGATGTTCATTTTTATTATATCTATTCGATTATGTAAGTTTGTGGTTAATAATGACCAACACTGTAAATCCATTTTAATCTCTGCTGTCAATGGTATATAATTATGTTCAAAAAGGTTGGATAGCTCTGTAGGAATTTTAATTCCCAAATATCTTATAGATTTATTCGACCAATCGAACCTGGACATTTTCTGTATTCTTAATGATGGCTGATAATTATATGAGAGGACTTGTGTTTTCTGTAAATTTAATTTATACCCTGAGTAAGTACCAAATATTTTAAGTAATGAAAGAAGGTTAGGTAAGCTAGTTTCTGGTTTAGTTAGTGTTACGAGCACGTCATCAGCGTAAAGGCATATTTTGTGTTCTGTACTTTTAATAGTTACCCCCATAATAGTCTTGTGCTCTCTGATGGCTTGTGCTAGAGGTTCAATAAAAAGTGTAAAAAAGATCGGACTCAGTGGGCATCCTTGGCGACACCCCTTTTTTATTTGTATTTTATTTGATAAGTCTCCATTGATCTTAATCCTAGCAGAAGGCGACTCATACAGGGACTGAAAACAGCGAATGATTTGATTATTAAACCCAAATCTTTCCAAAGTTAAATAAAGATAGTTCCAACAAACTGAGTCAAACGCCTTTTCTGCATCTAAACTAACAACTATTGATTCTGTGTTTTTCATTTGGTCTATAAGGTGAAGAGCTCGTCTCAGGTTATCATGAGTTTGCCTATTATGAACAAAACCTGTCTGATCTGTGTCTGTCATTTCTGGGATAATCAATTTCAACCTTTCAGCCATTATTGTTGCAAATATCCTGTAATCAATGTTTAAAACTGATATTGGTCGATATGAACCACATTCTGTCTTATCTTTACCTTGCTTAGGGATTACTGAGATCACTGCTCTTCTCCAAGATGGTGGTATTTCCCCTCCAGAGAGTATATAATTAAAGCAGTTCCCAAGCAGTGGGATGAATAGCTTTCTGAAGTATTTATACCATTCCGCCGGGTAACCGTCTTCGCCTGACATCTTATTCCCTTTCATCTTTGAAATTGCTTTGTTGATCTCTTCCTCAGTTATTTGTTTTATAAGCCTATTATTTTGGTCTGTACCTATTGATGGTAAATCCAAAGAAGCAAGAAATGCCTTCACTGGAAATGGATCTATTGTATGAGGCTGTGTATATAATTCGGTATAATATAATTCAAAAGCTTTTTTAATGTCTCTAAGAGAGTGATTTATCTTTTTATCTGTTGGATTTTTAATTTTTTCTATAAACCTATCAGCTTGTTGCTTACGTATTCTCCATGCAAGTAATCTCTTTGATTTGTGTCCGTTTTCATAGTAGTTCTGTTTAAGAAATTTTGCTTTTTTCTCTATCTGGTCTTCATATAAGTAGTTTAAAGCTTGCTTTGTTTCATTTATTTGTATTAAGGTATGGTCATTATTATTTTCCATGTATTGTATTTCTAAAGATTTTAATTTTATAGTAAGATCTTTTAAACATTTTTCTTTTTCTTTTTTCTTATAGGAAGACCACATAATTAATTTCCCTCTTAGAACTGTTTTTGCTGCATCCCATAAAATACAGGGAGAAATATCCTCTGTGTTGTTATGGTCCATAAAGTCTTTGAATTCTTTTTCTACAAAGTTATCAAATTTAGTGTCGTTTAGTAAACTATTATTAAATCTCCACAAGGTTTCTTTACGGTCATTATCCATATGGAGCGTCATGTATACTCCGGCATGATCAGATATATCTCTCACCCCTATATCACAGTTTATTATTCTTTGTCTGTCAACATTTTGTATAAAAAAATAATCTAATCTTGAATGCATCTGATGAGAAAAGGAAAAAAAAGTATATTTCTTCTCTTGAGGGTGTAAATTCCTCCAAACATCCACTAATTTTAATTCTTTCAGCATTTTTTTAATGTGTTTTGCTTCTGTCTGAGCTTTGGTAATTTTGTTGGATGAGTCTAAAAAAGGATTTAAGTGGACGTTCCAGTCTCCCCCACTTAGCAATATCCCAGATACTTCTGTTGTGATCATAGTAAAGATTTTCTTAATAAACTGCTTGTCATTTCCGGGTGGTCTATACACATTCAATAAGGTGACTTCTTTATTATCTATATAGCCTTTTACCAATATATATCTTCCTTCTTTATCTTTAATTTGTGAGGAGAACTGAAAGTTCAACTTATTAGATAATAAAATTGCGACTCCTCTAGAGTTCTTTTTTGCATATGAAGAAAAAAACACATTTTTAAACCCCATTTTCTTTAGTTTTTCATGTTCCGTAGTAGAAAGATGTGTTTCTTGCCAAAAAATTATATCTTGCTTTTCTCTTTTCATCTTTGCCAATGCTTTTTTTCTTTTAATAGGATTATTTAAACCATTGACATTAAGAGTAATTACCTTATATTGTTGCTTCACTTCTGTCATTAATATATAAACATAAAAATACTTAGTGTTTTCCAGATGCTCTTATGGATAAGGGGGGGTCTGCAAAAAAAACAAAAAACAATACATAACATACGTGACTTCCAATAGTGAGGTACCAGTCCACCTTCTGTGTAGTGAGGAGAGTCCCTGGGGTCCCAGGGGGCTCCTCGCGGTGCTGCCCTTCGACTCTCATCCATCCTGGCAGCGCCCATGGAGAAAGCAGTCCTGATCCCACAGCACGGTCATTCTGAATACTTGTACTGTACAGAGGATTTTCAGATAATCATAGAGTATTGTCATCTCGTCTGAAAGCCCTGAGTTTTTCCTTGAAGTGTTCCGCTCGTGTTTCTCGGGTCCACCGCTGAGTTCCATCCGCTCCTTCCCGGGAAAGGGTGCTCGAACTGGGTTGTGAGGTGTCCTTCCCTGGTTTGTCCGCCGATTCAAACATGTTCCTCTTCTTCATGTCATCCGATGCGTCTTGTGCGTTGTTGTAAATCACCGTGCCACTCTCATAAAACACACGAAGCTTGGCTGGATACATGGATTGGAAGCGGATTCCCTTCTCTTTTAAGATCTTCCTGATGGGGTTGTATGCTTTACGTTTGGTAAGGATTTCATTAGGGAAATCTTGATCAAAGAACACCCGCTTTCCTCTCAATTGTATCATCTTCTTACCCCATGCTGAATGAAGCACACGTTCCTTCGTTGAAAATTCCAAAAAGGTCACTACAATGGATCTAGGGTTGGAGCTGGGCGGGGGTTTGGGCCCCAGTGATCGATGACAACGTTGTATACCCAGCGTGAGGTCCGTGAGTGAGAGTTCAGTTTTTATAAATTGCTCTATGAACTTATGCAGGTTCTCACCTTCTTCTCCCTCGGTTATCCCGTGTATACGGATGTTATTCCTTCTTGAACGGGCTTCTAGGTCAGTTAGACGTGTTTGCATGTTTTCCTGTAGCTTTAGCGTGTGGCTCAGTACATCTTTGACGTCCATGTTGAATTCCTCCACCTCGGTTAGCCGCTGCTCCGCCTCTTCGACTCTGCTCTTCACGTCTTTCAGGTCTGTAACAATGTCATCCAGTCGTTTCCCCATCTCTTCTCTAAACTCCGACATTTCTTTTTTTATAAGTCCCGACTGGTCAGTAATTTGTTTTTTGAGGTTCGTCTGAACTTCCTTCAGCTCCGAGAGAATGCTAGCTCCCATAGCTTCCATAGCTTTAGCCATTGCTAGCTTGTTACCATCGGAAGCCTCCGTCGTTAAAGCGGGTGATTCTTTCGTGTTTTCCTGCTGGTTTCCTCTCGTCTTCATGTTACTCCCCGACTAACATGTGAGTACAAAAATGCTTTTTAGAGTTATTTTGTCGAGAGAGTAAGTCGACCGTCTGGGAGCTCAGGAATCAAGCTGTTGCTCGCTCCTCCGTCATCCGGAAGTCCCCCTGTCTGTTTGTTTTAATTTGAATTCTTGTCAACGTAGTTATTAAATCAGAGCTAATATCGATACAAATGTTTAATGTAATTTTTGTGATAGTTTCAATAAAAGGTCTATTTTTTTGGTAGACCAACATAAGTTGAAGCCTCTCGTGAAATTACATTTCTGGCTAATCACATCACAGATTTATTGATTTATTCTGAAAAAGTTGAGACCCCGTGAACTTGGTGGCAAGTTTGTGCAGATAAAAGTCTGCTCAGACCTGCGCCTCTAAAACTATAGGTAAGTCCTATATCTCTACAATAATGGTGGTCCAGTAAGTGTTTAAATACCTTACCCCACATTATTCGTTACAGCGGACAAGTTAAAACCTGACGAATTTAGCAATCTATGTGAAGATTTGAGCTATTTGTCTTCATTTTGGGAAGCAGAAAATAGTTTAGGTGATGGAACAAGAAACAACAGGATCCAATTTAGGTCTGATGCTGTATCAGACTTACCTTCATGTCGAGCTGCTCATACCCGCGCACTGTGACAAGCCCAGAGCTCTGCCTCACACTCTGCACACTACGTCACAGATGGTGCGTTCGCGTGTAATCTGATTTCCCATGATAAAACACGGCTTGAAGTTCAAAATCACTTAGCAAAATTAAAGTGATTTATCATTTTGTTTGCAAAAACGAACATATTTAAATGATAATATATATATATATATATTTTGAGCAGTTTTATGCATAGTAAAAAATCATGTCACCCTACCTTTAAAGTTTTCTTGTACTGATCTCCTGTTGTGGTGAGTTTGGTCCGGTCCTTTGGGGGTTCGTTACATCTGCCTATGGTCCCTTTAAATAAATCTATTAATGTCTCAGGTCTCACCGGCCAAACCCTTACCTCCATCTCCCACTGGACTCGTGACATTCACCTAGTTATTTCAGGTAACCATCATGAGAAATGTGAATTTTTTATTTTTGACTCTGCAAAACCTCAGCTTATTTTAGGTTACCCCTGGCTATTAAAGCACAATCCTCAGATCAATTGGAGGGATAACCTGATTGAACATTGGGGCGATACCTGTCCTGTCAAATGTTTATGCTCAGCCATTTCCTCTGGGTCCTTCTCACCCCCCATCCAGGAAGAGATTGGCCTTTCCAAAGTACCTCCCGTATACCATGCTCTTGCCCCGGTCTTCAGTAAACAGGAGGCTATCTCCCTACCACCTCAAAGACCCTATGATTGCCCCATAGATCTCCTTCCTGGTGCCCCCCTGCCATCCAGCAGACTTTACAACCTGTCAGGCCCTGAGAGGGATACGATGAGACAGTACGTAGAGGAGTCTTTAAAATCGGGTATAATCTGCCCGTCCACTTCTCCCCTCGGTGCAGGGTTCTTCTTCGTGTCCAAGAAGGATAAGTCTTTGAGACCCTGCATTGATTTCAAAGGACTTAACAAGATCACTATAAAGAAAAAGTACCCCCTGCCACTTATCGACTCTGTTTATGAACAGCTTCAAGATTCCAAAATATTCACCAAACTTGACCTCCGCATTGCCCATCACTTGGTGAGAATCCGAGAGGGGAACAAATGCAAGACCGCATTCTGTAGGGTTTCTGGGTCTGGTCCTGCATGTTGTTTTTTCCCTCTTGTTTACCAGCCTCTCCTCAGCACTCCTCCTCCTGTTATCCAGCACTGTCGCACCTGTGTTTAATCTTAATCACCGTAGGTGTCTGTCATTTCACCTTGACAGTGTCTGTATATATTCAGCCCCTTGGTGTCTTGTCATTGTCTCTGGATTGTCCTTGTCCTAAGGCTACATGCTCGCAATTCCCTCTGTGTCACATCCGTCTAAAGTAAGTTAGCTGCCTCAACAGCTTTTTGGTTTGTTTATTCTTTAATAAACAGTTTTACTTATTTTACCGGAGCGTCCTCATCTTGCTGCACTTGGGTTCCATACAACGCAGAGAGTCTAACATGACAGAATCCAGAGACCAAAAAGAACCCAACAGGAAGATAACTCTTTTTGAGTATGCGGTTCGTGAGGCTAAGAAGACCACTCGACGTGAGGAGGAGGAGAGGAAAAGAAACTCGTGCCAAGGTACTCACCTGACGATTAGGTTGGAACCCTTTTCCTCACCACCTCGCCTTTTTTCTCCTCCTCACAGAACGGCAACGTTTCACAACCCACCCCCTCCCCAACCACCTCCTGCTTTTCCGGAACAGTTTTTTAATGGAGGGGGACAACCTGCTCGGACTCGCCGCAGGAGGGATGGGCAGCAGAACCGAACCGCAACGCGCCTCTTCAAAGCCACAGCCAAGTCCTCGCCCGTGCATTTCCCTTCATGGGGGGAGGACGTTGAACTTGTCGCTAGGAGGGAGGATGTCGCACACATCGGCCTACCTGACGTTAGAAGGGAGGAACCCTGTAGCCCCAACGATCTTTGGGACAGAATGATCGCTGCAGAGGAGGTTATTTCCAAATACATCGGAGCTGACAGTAATGGTGACTCGCCGGAGGCATGGCAGTGGTTCCAGTAGGTTTAAGGTGCAGCTTATCATCAGCTTATCATCAGCTGCACCTGGTCTAGGTCTCACTCCAGTTGCCCCTGACTCACTGGTCCCCATGCCAGTGCCCAGACTGGTTCCCACTCCAACACCCAGACTGGTTCCCACACACAGCGCCCAAACTGGTTCCCACACCAGCACCCAGACTGGTTCTCATACCTGTGCCCAGACTGGTTTCCACGCCAGTACCCAGACTGGTTCCCACACTAGCACCTAGACTGGTTCCCACACCAACGCCTAGACTTGGTTCCCACGCCTGCACCCAGACTGGTTCCCATACCAGCACCCAGACTGGTTCACACGCCAGCACCCAAACTGGTTCCTATACCAGCACCCAGACTAGTTCTCATGCCAGCAACCAGACATGTTCCCACACTAGCACCCAGACTGGTTCCTACACTATCATCCAGACTGGTTCCTACACCAGCGTCCAGACTGGATCCTACACCAGCACCCAGACTGGTTCCTACACCAGCCGACGCCTCGACGGCCACAGAGGGTCCTCTTTCAGCCAATGCCTTGATGTCCCCAGAGGGTCTTCGCTCAGCACGCCTCAATGTCCACAGAGGGTCTTTGCTAAGCCGGCACCTCGACGTCCACAGAGGGTCTTTGCTCAGCCGACGCCTCGACGTCTACTGGGGTTCCTCTCTCAGCCGACACCTCGACTGGGGTCTTCGCTCCAGAGGTCCTCGCTCCTGAGGTCCTCGTTCCACCGGAGGTCTTCGTTTTGGGGGGTCCTTGCTCAGCCAATGCTCTGATGGGGGTCTTTGCTCCATCAGAGATCCTCACTTTTCCAGGGGTCCTCGCTTCTCCAGAGGTCCTTGTTCCTAAGGTCCTTGTTCCATCAGAGGTCCTCGCTTCTCCAGAAGTCCTCGTTCCCGAGGTCCTCGTTCTATCAGAGATCCTCGCTTCTCCAGGGGTCCTAGATTCTCTAGAGTTCCTCGCTTCTCCAGAGTTCCTCTCTTCTCCAGAGGTCCTCGCTTCTCCAGAGGTCCTCGCTCCAACAGAGGTTCTCACTCCAACAGAGGTCCTCGCTCTAACAGAGGCCCTCGCTCCAACAGAGGTTCTCGTTCCAACAGAGGTCTTTGCTCCAACAGAGGTCCTCATTCCAACAGAGGTCCTCGCTCCAACAGAGGTCCTCGCTCCAACAGAGGTCTTCGCTCCAACAGAGGTCTTTGCTCCAATGGAGGTCCTCGCTCCCACGGAGGTCCTCGCTCTTCCAGAGGTCCTCATTCATCGAGCTACAGCTGTCCCGGGGGTCTCCTCACCTCCAGCTGTAGCCTATCCACTGGTCACAAAGGACCGGCCTCCTGGCCGCCTATCGGAACCCTGGTCCAAGGACAGATGGCATCTTGTCCGCCCGTCAGACCTCTGGCCTGTCGATGGATTTTCGCCAGGCCTGCCCCTGGATCTGCTCTCTTGCTGTGTATGGTCTCCTGGCCACCCACCTTGACTCGGGGGGCTTAGGGTTTTCTGTATTTTTCCTTTTGTGTCTAGTTTATGTTTGCCCTGGTTCCTACCCGTCGGTTTTTTGTTTGCTGTACCCTACGTGTCTCTTTTCCTCCCACCCTCACTCCCAAGTGGATGAGGCTCTCCTTGGGATTTCAAGGGCCATCCCTTGAGGGGGGGGGGGGTCCAGTATGGTTTCTGGATCTGGTCCTGCATGTTGTTTTTCCCCTCATGTTTATCAGCCCCTCCTCAGCACTCCTCCTCCTGTTATCCAGCACTGCCGCACCTGTGTTTAATCTTAATCAATGTGTCTGTCATTTCACCTTGTCAGTGTATGTATATATTCAGGTCCTTAGTGTCTTGTCATTGTCTCTGGATTGTCCTTGTCCTAAGGCTACATGCTCGCAATTCCCTCTGTTTCACATCCGTCTAAAGTAAGTTAGCTGCCTCGACAGATTTTTGTTTTGTTTATTCTTTAATAAACAGTTTTACTTATTTTACCGGAGCGTCCTCGTTTTCCTGCACTTGGGTTCCACACAATGCAGAGAGTTGAATATGACACATTTAAGACCCCCTCGGACATTTTGAATACCTCGTCATGCCTTTTGGCCTCACTAATGCCCCAGCCGTTTTTCAGAACCTTATCAATGATGTCCTGAGAGACTTTTTGAATTATTTTGTGTTTGTCTAAGTCGATGATATTCTGATCTTCTCCAAAGACCTAGCTCAACACACTAGACATGTTAAGGCTGTTCTCCAGAGGCTCCTGGAGAACAAACTGTATGTAAAAGCTGAAAAGTGTGAATTTCACGACAACCTTTCTGGGTTTTATTTTCGAGGAGGGACAGGTCCAATCTAGCCTGGTTAAAACCAGACCCTTGTCCTTCACTTTGCTTTGTAATAGGGTCTGGACTTTCTCCTATAGAGAACCGATTCTTGCTGGAGGCGTGGCCTGTGCTGAGGAACAAAACCGTTGGATCTGATTTTACCCAATTGTTAACGTTTGGCCGTGACGTATGTTGTGTGGAGCTACGTAGGAAGCTGAGGGCCAGGCTAACTGTTCAGATAAACAGCTCAGAAACCACTAAGTGGATATTTTTTCTGCTACCAGTGTGTAATTATATGGCTTTAATTTACTAACTGTTGGCCTGGATGAAACATTTGAGATAAAATTCGATTTTTTATCATTTATTTTCGTAGCGCCCCCGAGGCTGTTTGGAAAAAGTCAAACCGAAACAATTTAAATCTAGCAGATTTGACCATTTTGTGAATTGATTAAGGAACGGTTAAGCTCAGGAACCCTTGTGCTATAACGTCAGCTAAGAAATATATTTTTTCTCAGCAAAGAAATAATAGTTTTTACCGTGTTTTCTTGTAAATTCCTTCGTGCCGGCAGCCATTTTAAGCAGGGCAAACTGCGCATGAAATCGACGTCGTTCAAAACTCCGCCTTCTGTTCTCTGATTGGTCCAGCCAAAAATTCTGCCAGCGAAATCCTTCTCTATGGGAGAAGTCCCAGACGGAGCAGTGAAGGGAAAATAAATTGAGTGGAGCTGCGTAGGAAGGCGAGGGCCAGGCTAGGTCCGATCCGACCCAGAGAAGATAAAGGCGGTAGCAGAATGGCTTACACCCCAGGATAGGAGACAGCTCCAACGATTCCTGGGTTTCTCAAATTTCTATTGACGCTTCATTAGGAACTACAGTCAGGTAGCCACACCACTAACCCAACTCACTTCCTCCATCAAAAAATTAGTCTGGTCCCCAGAGGCTGAGACCGCTTTCCAGGAACTTAAGAGACTCTTCTCATCAGCCCCTATCCTCTCCCACCATTGGCAGTTCATTGTGGAGATGGATGTGTTAGCTACAGGGGTGGGTGTGGTACTCTTACATTACTCAGACTTACTCTTGTGGGTGGCCGTGGAGTAGTGGTAATGGCAGTCGTCCCCCAATCGGAAGGTTGGGGGTTCAAATCCCGGTTCCCCACACCATGTGTCGTTGTGTCCCTGGGCAAGACACTTAACCCCGAGTTGCTCCCGGTAGGATTGGATGGCACCTTGCATGGCAGTCTGCCGCTACTGGTGTATGAATGGGTGGATGGTTGTTATTGTAAAGCGCTTTGGGGCCCCTCATAGGGGGCTGGAAAGCGCTATATAAATAAGCTCCATTTACCATTTACAAAGGTCCCCTACGGACAGTAAGATTCACCCATGTGCTTTTTTCTCTCGGCGACTGTCTCCCGCTGAGAGAAATTATGACATGGCAAACTGAGAACTACTGGCCATTAAATTAGCCTTAGAAGAATGGAGACACTGGCTGGAGGGTGCTGAACTACCGTTTCTAATCTGGACAGATCACAAGAATCTAGCTTACATTCAGGGGGCAAAAATACTCAATGCAAGTCAGGCCCATTGGTCATTGTTCTTCGCTCGCTTTAAGTTCTCCATCACATACATCCCTGGCTCCCGTAACACTAAACCCGATGCTCTTTCCCACCAGATCTCATCTTCAGAGACCGAGCCACCTGACAGTATCTTACCCCATTCCTGCATGGTGGCAATGATGAAGTGGAACATCGAAAAGGAGATCCTTGAAGCCCAAAGGAATGAACCGGACCCTGGCACTGGCACTCCAGGGAAGAGGTTTGTTCCTGCTGCCATCACCAGAAAGGTTTTACATTGGGTTCACTCTGCCAGATTTTCCACCCAGGCATTAGACATACTCTTTTTCTCGCTAAGCGGCATTTCTGGTGGCCTAACATGGAGAGGGACATCAGACAGTATGTATCTGCCTACACCACATGTGCCTGCAACAAAACAATAACAAACCCCCAGCGGGTCTCCTCCTTCCCCTTCCTACACCTGGGCATCCGTGGTCCCACATAGCTCTGGACTTTGTTACCGGATTACCAGTTTCTGAGGGTATTTCAGCTGTATGCACTGTCATGGATCGCTTTTCCAAAGCAACACATTTCATACCTTTGATCAAATTACTTTCAGCATCAGAAACAACCCAGATCCTGATAAAACATGTTTTTCGATTATATGGTATACCCCTCAACATAGTCTCTGACAGAGGTCCACAATTCATCTCACAAGTCTGGAAAGCCTTCTGCCAGGCCTTAGGAGCCACCTCCAGCCTGACATCAGTTACCACCCTCAGTCAAATGGTCAGACTGAGAGGTACAACCAGGAGCTAGAAGCTGCATTACGGTGCGTTATTGAAAACAACCCAACCACCTAGAGCCAACACCTGCCTTGGGTTGAGTATGCTCATAACTCCCAAACTTCATCTGCCACAGGTCTGTCCCCCTTCGAAGCCTCCCTGGGATACTTTCCACCCTTGTTTCCCTCCCAAGAATCTGACATCTCTATTCCTTCTGTTCAGCACCATCTCTGTCTGTCGCAGGATTATGTGCATGACCCGAGCAGCCCTCCTCCGGACAGCCGAGCAAAATAGAAGATTTGCCGACCGACATGTTCTTCCGCATCCAAGTACCAGGTGGGGCAGAAGGTATGGCTATCTACTAGAGACATTAAATTGAAAGACACACCCAGAAAATTAGCCCCCAGGTTCATCGGTCCCTTCTCCATAATCAGAATCATTACCCTGCAGCTGTCCGTCTACAACTACCTCCCACCCTGAGAATACATCCCACATTTCATGTCTCCCAGATTAAGCCTGTTTCCATCTGTCCACTTAACCTGCCTGCCAGCCTCCCTCCACTGCCCCGGCTCATCAACAATGACCTTGTTTATTCTGTCAGACACTTGCTAGACGTTCGTCACAGGGGGCGGAACCGTCAGTGCCTTGTGGACTGGGAGGGCTATGGCCCCGAGGAGCGATTGTGGGTTCCTCGATCCTTAATTTTGGACTCCTCCTTTATCACCTCCTTTTACAGGGACCACCCAGAGAAGAAATCGCCAGGAGGCGATGTTTGAGGAGGAGGCACTGTAGGATTCTCTGCAGTTTCCTTTAACAATCTCTCTCAGCAGCTTATCAGCTGATTAGCTGCACCTGCACCCGTTGCCAAGATCTGCACCTCCTGCTCTACTTAAGCCACAACCAGACGTTCAGCTAACGCTAGAATATTTATTGCCTTTGGTAATGTTGTGACAGCCAATAAAGTCTTAGTTTGATTCAACTTGTACTAACCTGTTGCCTTTCTATTCGTCTGCTCAGCTCCTGTCCGCCTTGCCTATCCGACCTCCTCCAGGCTGCGTCTTGTTGCCAATCCTGCACACCAAACCCATAACTGAGAAACTACATTCTGGATCCATCAAACATACTACACCATCGATCTGTACTCACCTCACTGGATTCCCCACCGTCTCTGGACTTCGTACTCCGTATTCACACCTCTCCAACGCCATCTGCAACCACATTTGACAGTAAGACCAGTCGCTCCTAATCATCCCAGTTATCTAAGGATCATTCAAAATCAAGATATTCACCTCGTCTCCTTTTCTCTCCCACAGCCAAACTTGCTTCAACACTGTAAATAAACTCACCTTTTGTATCCCTGTGTCCTCGTGTCTTTGGTCTGCCATTTGGGGTCATATATTTCAAAAACCATGTTACTTGCTGGTTTCCGCACCAGCTCCTGCAACGCTGGGTCCTGCACCAGCTCCTATGGTCCTCGCTCCAGAGGCTCTCGCTCATGCTGAGGCCCTCATTCATACTGAGGTCTTCGGTCCAGAGGCCCTTGCTCATCCTGGGGTCCTTGCTTCGCCTGCCTCTGTGGTCCTTTCTGCTGGTCTACCTGTCACTGTGGTCCTCGCTTCACCTGCTGCTGTGGTCCTCGCTCTTCCTGGGGTCCTCGCCTGCCACTGTGGTCCTCACTCTTCCTGGGGTCCTCACTTGGCCTGCCGCTGTGGTCTTCACTGCTGGTCCATAGGGTTTCGGTGTTCCCTTTTGTGTTCAGTGTCTTCCCAGGTTCCTACCTGTCGGTTTTTTGTTTGTTTTGTGCTCTACT
>JBBPBX010019695.1:0-23735 GCA_038048925.1 Garcialebias charrua | reverse complement strand
AGATGACGGCGGTGTCAGTTACTTGTTGACATTTGCAAAGAGTGGCAAAGCAGCATATGAGTTAATGTACACAGTATATGTATGAGGTAGTAGTTGATGTTGGTATAGAGGCAAAGTGGCATATGATAGACAGCATCCAACATCTGGAGGGTGCTTGTAGGAGCATTCATGTAGAGAATGTCACCGTAATCAATGGAGGGAAGGAAAGTCACAGATACAAGGCGTTTCCTAGCATTCAGTGTTAGACATGATCTGTTTCTGAAAAAGAAACCCAATTTAACTTTCAGTTTCTTTACTAGGTTTTCCACGTGGAGTTTAAAGTGAGACTAAACCCAGGTTGAGACGGTAACTCCTCCCCCAGGCCATTTTCAAAATTTCTCTCAAAATGGGCGTGTAGAGAGTCAAGCAGGGGAGGAGGTTGTGGGTTGTCCTGTGTTCACGCCCCCTCTAGTGGTGAACTCTCACCCCTCCCCAAGTTTAGATTTCAAAATGGCGGATAGTCGCGTCTTCAGTAAGTAAATGCCTAAACTTGTACTAAAATAACAGTTCTAAAATGTTGTTGCGTGTATTTAATCACACACAGCTTAAGCGTATGCTTCTGAACACTGAACACATGAAAAACCTGTGTTTAGCTGCATGGCATGAGGTGTACGGTTGTGTTTTTGTCTTTGTTTGGATCACAACGGAGTTGTAGTCCAGCTGCAGTGACTTTAATTCACCACATCTTATTACTTAGCACATTACAAAAGTAACGTTTCATAATATATTTTATTTTAAAATATTGATTTCATCTACCCTCGTTTTTTTGACGTTTTGGCTTAATTTTAATATGCAACCTAGAACTGAACACACGTTGTTTTTTGAATTGACTATAAATGAGCACTAAACAGTGGTAAAATATTTTATTTGTTTTCCAAAGATCCGTGTTTAGAAACATTCTATAAGCTTGTATGATATATTTGTTAGGACGTGCATACAGTATATGTTTAAGCTATGTGTCAGCTAATCAAAACTGAGCACAGCTGGTAAGATTTATGAGAAATTATATTTTTTCAATGCAAACCAAACAAATTGCAATGAATTTAACAATACTGTATCCTTTCAAATGTTTTTTTCAGAGAACTGTGATGACTCAAGCACCCATGCAGCAGCCACGCAGAGTAAGACGATCCCATGATGATGCAGTCTCGGCCAGAGCTGCGTCATCTCTTGAGACCTCCATCCACAACAATGTTGGGTGCAGCTGAGACCCTGGTGTTTGTTTGTGGATGGCAGGTGGAGCATCCTGCGGGTGGAGCATCCTGAAGGTGGTCTGGAGTGTTTGGGACTGCTGCACGGCTCAGATTCCCTGGATGTGGAACGCCTCATATGGAGCTAAAAAACAACAACACATTTTTAATCACCTTACAAAAAAACATACTTGAGAAACATTACTGTTCTATCACTTTGTTGACCTGTCAAACAGATGACCCAGTGCAAAATAAATACTGCTGCACAGATTATTATTATTATTTTACAAATACCTTGATCCACAACATTATTTGCAACAAAAGAACGCAGGTGCTGTGCGAATTTCTGTTCCCCCGTGAGAATCTGTTCCCCCTGTGTCGGGAGCGCGCACCCTTTCTCTCAAATAATGAAAAAACAACAACAACAAAAACCCAGACATTAACTATCAAAAAATAGCAGCTAGAAATAATTTTTCTCCAGTCATATTTTTAATTTGAATGAGATTTAGCCTACCACAAAGCCTACACTTATCTTTGCAGGAAGTTTTCTTGTCCTCTATCAGCTGCTTCCAGCCTTCTATATTAGTAATAAAAATTATAAATAGGCTATATATGATGTGTTGGTGGCTGATACTTTGTATTTGTCAGACTAGATTCTGTCGGAGATAAATAAATAAAAAACCTGTACAGTAGTCTACACCCCACACTCTAGACCAGGTTTATTTATTTAGTGGAGGTTTTATATTTATTTATTTATCACCAGGAGCTGTCGATTAAAATGAGCTATAACTGTGACACGATAGTGTGGACTCGTTTCAGAACTCAGATGCGCCTCACGGTCGGATCCAAACACAGCACATGAAGAAACACGTCATATACTCAAAAGATAAATTATGGAATGAAAGGTGTAAAATGGTACTCACCTCCAAACGGATTGTACCCTGATGGTGTAAGGGTGGGTGAACATCAGTTTGAAGAGCTATTCTTGGAACAGCTTCACTCATCAATGCTAATGCTATGTTGCTAATCGCTAATCCAACCCCTGAACTCTGGAGGGGGAGTGACCTTCTCGGGGGAGTGGCTCCACTTTTATATTAAGGCAGGAGACGATGTGACGTCACAACGGAGCAGACATGTCACAACAGAGCATTTGAGCTAATAGTAAAATTAACGTGCAATAACCTCTGTTCAACCCATAGGGCTACCGTGAACACGTTTTTAGACCAAATATTGCCGATTTTAACTAATACGCACAAATACATGAAAATTTACACAGAAATAGTGCTCTGAAACTTTTTTAACACATTCTAGGGAGTTTATCAGCTAACAAAAGTTAATTTTGGGTTTAGTCGCACTTTAAAAGAGAGATGCGAATCGACCAGGATTCCCAAATATTTATAGGAATCAACAAACTCAATTGGGACACAATTTGAGGATAAAATCAGAGGAAGAACTACTGGAACCGACTTCCTATTTGAAAAAAGCATCCCTTTGGTTTTGTCAGCATTTAGGACAAGTTTGAGACGGAACAAATCTGACTGGATGATGTCAAAAGCAGATTGCAAAAGCTGGAAAGCCTTAGCAACTGTTTTAGCTTGACAGTAAACAACTGTGTCATCAGCATAGAAATGTAAGGATGCATCAGGGATACTGAGTTCTGGCACTTTTAATGGACTCATTTAAGGAATTCCTTAGTTCCTTTAGATGGAGTCTATGAACCTCAAGTTTACTTGATTTCCACAATTGCTCCGGCCTACGGCAGTTTCTTCTCAAATTCTTAATGGTTATGTTAGCCCAGGGGCAAAGCTTTTTATGTAATAAAAAGTTTGATTTAAGACGTGCCACTTCATGTAAATGGTTGAACAGTGCTCATTAAAAGACTGAGTAAAAACATCAACATCAGTACATCCTGACAAAAAGCAGGAGTCAAACAGGGCAGAGAACCTCTTGGCTGTGTTCTGATCAATAATACGCCTCTGAACCAAAGTCTTCTGTGGTGGAGGATCTTGTGGAAAAACAAAATCAAACAGTACACAGCTGTGATCACTAACATGTACATCATCTAAACCAGCCGACCCATTTGAAGAAACTAGTTTCATATTGCTCAAAAGTATAGTTTTCTTGATTGGATTGATTGATTAGAGTGGCCAAAAATTAATACATGGTGGCCAAGACGAGCACTGGCCACCTCCCTGGCTTCACCACTGTACCTGTTGGTGGTTAAAGTTGTTCCCTTCACTCACCAGTATCCGCCTCTGTGCTGTCCTCACCTCCTTCTACAGGTGTGCAGTGGAGATCAGCCTGTGCTCCAACATCAACATGTGGCATGGAGGCTGCACAGCTGCAGAAAGAAAAGCTTTGCAGAGAGTGGTGAAGGCTGCACAGAAGATGTTGGAGTCAGTCTCCCCACCATCACAGACATCTACACCTCTAGATGTAGGAAGAGAGCCACCTGCATCATGAAGGACCCCACTCACACACATCCTTTTTGCTCCACTCCCCTCAGGAAAGAGGTTGAGGAGCACAAAGTGTAGAACCACTAGACTGAGGAACAGCTTCTACCCTGAGGCTGTTAGACTCATGAAACCCTAACCAGGATAATCACTGTAATGCCACTTTGATTGGACATTTGTCACTTTATCTGTGCTGCTGATTATCCATGCTGCTGATTTCTTACCCATAAGCTGCTGTGTTCATACCCATCTGCTCACAACAGACTCATGTTCAGGCTGCTGTTTAATATACCATATTATATTATACTATTATTGTTCAGCACATTTCTTTGTGAATATTTTTTTGTAGTTTAGATTATTGCTATTTTGGGGTGCAACTGGAACCTTGAGTACACAATTTTGTTCCGCCTCATGTACCACGTGATGCAAATGACAATAAAGTCACCTTGAACAATCAATCAGTCAATCAATTAAATGACCTCACTTCTTGTACACAATGTAACTTCTTGAATATCTTGCACTTACGACATTGAGGTTCACTCGCATTCCCTGTTCATTTCAATTCCAGAAAAAACATTCACATGAAAAACTACAAACATTCACCATTATAATCCCTCAGCGATGGTGGACATCATCAAACCGCTTGTTCAAGACAGAATTAATGTAGTCCACGCCCCCCCCCCCCCCAAGGGAAAGTTTGCACTGTAAAAAATAAATTTACCAGCTCAAATTAATAAAAAGAAAAATTTCAGTTCGCAGTTGTACATTAAATTAAAGACAACTGATTAAAACCCTTCCAAACTCCCCTTTAGGGATTTAATAGAACTAATCTATGTTGCTTGTATCATATACTGTAAAGATGCAGTGGCTTGTGTGACAGAGTCAGAGTCTCAGGGTAACATGGCACTGAACACTGTCCTGAACAGAAGTTACCAAGTAGTTTGTCAGACCTGACACACCTCTCAGAGGTCACATAGCTTCACACATGTGTACAGATGTGCAGGGTACACTCATCAGCTGTGTGCCATGATGGGAAAGTGTCCTGTAGTTTTGTGCTTTCCAGTACAGTCTTTTAGACTAATTGGGGAATTACAACAGCTGCCTCAATGCCACAAATGTGCTGAGATGCTCTGATATTGCATTGTTCTTGATTGCTGTCTGCACTGAGACTTGTCAAAGATGGAGTCAGATTTTCCCTAAAGGTAGAGATACTGTTTGATTATGTAAGGATGTACAAAACACACAATATGCTCCATATGCATTTGGACATGACAGAGAACAACACTGTGGTATCAGGCTTACCATTCTTGTTTTGTTTTTTTCTTGTTTTTTTCCCCGTTTATTTTGAATTTTTTGCAAAGTACAATACAAAAATAGATTGGAAAAGCAACTTTAGCAATGTACCAATTGAGAATAAGTGTACAAACATTTGAACTCCAAAGAGAGAAAATACACTCATTTAAACTTCAAAAACCAACCAATCCTAAAAAGTAGTAATAATAATAATAATAATAATAATAATAAATACATAAATAAAGAAAGAAAGAAAGAAAAGAAAATAAGATTTAAAAAAAAAATGCCACCAAGGATGGGAGAGGGAGGGGAGGAAGGGGGGTTTCAGGCGCCAGAGGAGAGACCCGTCATCAGAGCCATCAAGATGGCTTCAGAAAATAAAAAAAGAAAGAAAGAAGAAAGAGATGATATAGTAACTATTGGGGAGTACACCAGCTGCAAACAAATAAACAAACAGATCCCTCCATCAGTCTGGGATGTTAGGGAAGTTCATCCCTTTAAGGGGTTTTAACAGAGGGCCCCACAATCCTAAGAACTTAGCAGAGAGACCCCTCAAGGTGAAACAATTTTTTTCAAGTTTGACAAAGTATAACACGTCCCTAATCCAATGGGTATGTGAAGGGGGTCGAGAGGACCTCCATTTTATAATAATTACCCTTCGTGCCAAAAAGGTCAGGAAGGCGAGAGAGGAGTTTGTGAGGAAGTCAGTGTGGACTGCAGAGGGGTGATTCCAAACAAAGCAGTTAATGGATCTGGGTCTAATTTTCTATCAAAAATGTTTGATAGTATATCAAAGACATTTGACCAATATTGATGGAGCTGGGGACACAGCCAAATAGTGTGTATTAGGTTAGCAGGAGAACGTTGGCACCTATCACAGGTAATAAAATCTAAAGTTTGGGAGAGCCATACCTCCAAGCCTCTTAGGTCGTTGTAGAAACTCAGTGCGTATCCGGGGGACTTTCCCGTTCCAAAGAAATTTAGTAATCATTCCATCAAGTTTGAGAAAGAAAGAACGTGGAAGAAAAATAGGTATACATTGGAATAAGTAAGAGAAGCGTGGTAGTATGTTCATTTTAATTGCGTTAACCCGGGTAGTTAATGAAAGCCCCAACATCGACCAACGGTCAAAGTCCTTTTTAATCCGAGTTAACAAGAGGGGGAAATTGGCCCTAAAGGCCCTAAAGAGGTCTCTGTATCTAGGTGTGATGTTGATCCCTAGATAGGTAAACCCTTGACCCACAACTTTGAAAAGTAGTGCGTGCAACGGGTAATCCCTAACCTGTGCGTTGATGGGAAATAATTCACTTTTGTTGAAATTCTATTTATACCCTGATAGTTGCCCGAATTTACGTAATGTGATAAGAACAGCTGGGATAGAAGCATCCAAATCTGAAATGTATAGAAGAAGGTCATTGGCGTACAGAGATACCTTTGCTTCAAAGCCCGTCCTCACCACACCACCAATACCTGCATCTCGTCTGAGTGCAATTGCAAGGGGTTCAATTGCCAAAGCAAACAATAGCGGACTTAGTGGGCAACCCTGGCGCGTGGAGTGATTTAGACGGAAATAGTCTGAGTGGTTGTTATTAGTCCTAATAGAAGCATAGGGGTCAGAATATAGTAGTCTAATCCAGGACAGGAAATTATCTCCAAAGCCAAATTTCTTAATCGTATGAAATAAGTATGGCCACTCAACTCTGTCAAAGGCCTTCTCGGCATCCATAGATATCACAGCTTCATGAGTGGCAGCTGAAGATGGACTATATAAAACATTAAAAAGCTGTCTTACATTAGAAAAGGAGTTCCTGTTTTGTATGAAACCGGTCTGGTCCACACCAACCACCCTGGGGAGCACCATCTCCAGTCTCATCGCTATCGTTTTGGATAATATTTTAAAATCAACATTAAGTAGGCTTATCGGACGATATGAGGAGCAGAGTAGGGGATCTTTATTCTTTTTTGCCAGTAAAGTAATAGTGGCCTGGTTAAGGGTCTGAGGTAGATGTCCTGAAGATAGGGATTCATTATAGACCTCCAGGAGCATGGGGGAAAGCTTATCCCAGAATGTTTTGTAGAATTCACAAGGAAACTGATCCGGACCTGGGCATTTCCCCCCCTGCAGGGCCTTAATCGCCCGAGAGAGTTCTAAGATAGCAATGGGTCTTTCAAGATCCTTCGTCACCTCACGACCAATGGTGGGGATGTCTAAGGAGTCAAAGAAGTTGTCGAAGTCGGTTCCAGTGGGATAACACTCCGAGGTGTACAGTGTCTTATAGAACTCCATAAAAGCCATGTTGATCTCCATTGGGTTGGTGGTAAGACCCTGGTCTTTTTGAATCTGAGAGATGTGACGAGAGGCTGACCTACTGCGAATCTGATGAGCCAAAAGTTTGCCAGCTTTATCTCTATGTTCGTAATATTGAGACCCAGACAGAAGTAACTTCTCAGTCGTGTGTTGCGTCATAAGCACGTCAAACTCGGCTTGCAAGATGTTGGTCCTTGTACAAAGCGGGGGAGGGGGACAACGCATATAAATTGTCAATTTGAGAGATTTGGCGCATCAGGGTATTGAGCCTCTCCCTTCATAATTTATTTTCATATTTTACGTAAGAAATAACCTCTCCTCTGATAAAGGCTTTAAGCATCTCCCAAAGCAGAGAGCCGATATCCAAGGACCCTTATTAGTTTCCCAAAAAAAATCTATTTGTTGAGCCACAAAAGATACAAACTTATTATCAGCCAATAGGCGGGTGTTAAGTCTCCACGGTGATCTCTCTACGGGGTGAGAGCCAAATCTGATGTTCATAGAGAGTGGAGCGTGATCTGATAGAACTATAGCGTCATATTTGCATCCAATGAGATGAGATAGCAATCTGCTGTCAATCAGAAAGAGGTCAATGCGTGTGTAAGTGCGATGTACGGGGGAAAAGAAAGAAAAAGCTTTCTGGGATGGATGTAAAAACCACCAGTCATCTTTCACATTAAATTCTGACATAAAATAATTAATAATCTTGGATGAACGCGAGGGTGCGACTGTCTTTAAGGACGAATGATCCAACTAGGGATTTAGCCAGCAGTTGAAGTCCCCTCCCAGAATAAGATAATAAGTGGACATATCAGGGAGTAATTGAAAAACATGTTAAAAAAAGTTATCATTATCACAGTTAGGGGCATAAATATTAGCCAAAGCAACCGGGATGTTGTGGATAGTGCCTGTGATAATGACATATCTGCCATAAGAATCAGAGATGGTTCGAGAGTGCACATATGGAATATATCTATTAATAAGAATTGCTACTCCTCTAGCTTTAGCATTTATAGAGGAATGGAAAACTTGGCCAGCCCAACTACGTCTCAATTTGATGTGGTCTCTGTTCCTAAGATGCGGCTCATGCAAAAATGCTATGTGTGTCCCCATACGCTGAATATGGTGTAATACCTTACTGCACTTTTGAGGAGTATTAATCCCTCTGCAATTAAAGCTGGTGAAACACATCTCTTGTCCTACCCTTGCAGCAGGTGTCGGAGGAGAGTCAGTCATAGATCAGAACAGAGTAGGTAGCAAAGATGAATAGACAGGTCTGCTCCCGGTCGCCTGAAAGAGAGAAGAGGGGAGGGAGGGGAATGAAAAAAAAAAACACAACAACAACAACAACAACAACAACAACAACAACAACAAAACAACAACATTGTGTCCACCCCAGCAAACCAACCCGTCCCCCAAACCCATCCCCTCGCAGAAGCATCCCCCCAATTAGGACATGCAAGATCCCACCTCCCACAGCCCACCCAATACCACCCAACTCGCCGAAGCATCCCCCCAAACGGGACGCGCGAGGCCCCACAAAACGAAAATACAAAACCAATAAGTCCAATAAGGACTGGTGAAAAAAGGGAGAGCGAAAGTAGCCGCATCCACTGACGCCCTCTCCTGGGAGCATGATATAAATGTGACAATATGCAGAAAAGAAAGGAAATGCACCGTCTAAACATTAATGTCTGTGTTCTAGATTAGAAATGGTGCTCGCATAATACTTTGGAACACTACAACAGGACCAAAATATATATACAGTATTGCTCAATACCTGTAATGTCAACACCCCAAACGTCCAAGGTGGGAATAGAGTTCCCCTTGTGCTCATATGACACTGCAACGGCATCTCCGAGGAATAAGAACCTATTAAACCAAAAGTGTATTGTCTAGAGAGTCATAAACAAACAACATATCCCACCATAATGTCTTCAGCAACAGACCCTAATGTCTCCAGAGTCTCCAGATCTACACCGTTGTCGGGTCGACCACATTTTTAAGGTTCTTCTTAATGAAGTCTGCAGCCAGGACTGGGTCTTCAAATTTATAAGTTTGTCCATTTGGAAGAGAAATCCGCAGAGTAGCAGGGAAAAGGAACCCAAACTTGACCCCAGGGCATGCATGCAGTGCTTTCTTCACCGCCACGAACGTTGCACGCTTTTTGGCCATCATGGGTGAATAATCAGGAAAGATGAAAACACGCTTCCCTTTGTAGAGCAGAGGAGAAGACTCACAGGCCCTGCGCAGAATCTCGTTGCGGACCTGGAACAGGGTGACCCTTACCACAAACGGGCGTGGTAGATTCCCCTCCGTAGGTCTGGATCGCAGGGTTCGATGGGCCCGGTCTAGGAAGGGCCCTGCCTCAAGGCCTAGCAGGTTTTGGAGCAACGTGTAGACGAACTCAGTAGGATGATGGCCCTCGGAGCCCTCCGGGACCCCCACGAGACGAATATTATTCAGTCTTGAACGGCCCTCCAAGTCCTCACATTTTTAGATAACGTGTCTACCTTTATATTCAGGGAGGAGACCAAAGCCTCCATGGTGGTTAGCTTCCCGTCCTGCTCGTTAGCCGCCCGCTCCAGCTCACGAACAGTAGACTCCATTGAGGCAATCTTAGTTTCCAACACCGTCACGACAGCTGCAATCTCTTTCTTCACGACACTCTCCACCCTGTTCTCCATCCTGTCGATGTTGTCATTCAGCATCTCCTGCACTTTAGCTAATAGTTCGCCATTAGCATTAGCATAGCATTAGCACCCGGACCAGTTAGCGCTTCGTGGTCGGCCCTGCCGCGAGTTACCTTGTCGTTTTTTCCCATGTTTAATCCTGGAACTTGCAAGTGGAGGGTTGGTTATTAGTTTTCATCCAATAATGGCCCGATATATTCCAGAAGAGTATGTTAGGATGTGCAGAAAAGGTATATTAAATCACATGCTCCCGAGGAGTCGAAGCAAAACACATCCTACGCCATCAGTGCTCCACAGCGCCACCTCACCATTCTTGTTTTTTAACGTTGTCAAGTTTTCACAGGAAAAAAAGATGAACAAAATATTTGACACAGTTTTACTATTTTTATCTTCTCATATTTTCTTGACACACAAAAAAACTCACATTTTAAATAATATATGTACATTCAGAGACATAAAATGTTCCCATGGTTTAATTTGGAATTTGAACATGAATTGGTTCACATGTAGAATACATGGGTATTTAAACTGAATAGGCATCAGAGGTTGTAAGTGGTGGCATCATGGGCGGCCGTGGCACAGTGGTAATGGCAGTCGACCCCCGATCGGAAGGTTGGAGGTTTGAATCCCGCGTCCGCTCACCATGTGTCGTTGTGTCCCTGGGCAAGACACTTAACCCCGAGTTGCTCCCGGTAGGTCTGGATGGTGCCTTGCAAGGCAGGCTACCACTACCGGTGTATGAATGTGTGTATGAATGGGTGGATGGCTGGTATTGTAAAGCGCTTTGGGGCTCCTCACAGGGGGCTGGAAAGCGCTATATAAATAAGCTCCATTTACCATTTACCATCATGAGTTAAACAACAGTGTTGTCAGGAAATTGCTGATGAGCAGTCAAACAGGGAGTAAAAGCAAAAGACAGATGACTAAAAAGCAATTAGACAGCATTATCAGCACTTGACAGAGTTTGATAGGATTCAGTGATTCAAGTGTTTGTCATGTGCACAACTGGAAACCTGTTTCCAGGAGAAATTAAATGTTTACTTTGCTGTCCACAATTAATGCCAAGCATAGCAAGAAAAAAAATACAAATAAGACACAACCAAAGGTACCAGCAAAGTAAAATGTGCAAAATGTAAGATCAAATAAGGCTAAAAGGTGCAAATGTGCCAAGAGTTTCAGTCGAGTGACAGGAACAGTTATCTAAGAGTGTGATGGACTTGGATAGAAGTTTTAGATCTGGAGGTCCTGCATTTCATACTTCTGTGCCTGCAGCCTGAAGACAGAAGTATGAATAGTCCATGTTGGGGGTGGATGGGTCTTTAGGGATGGAGACAGACTTCCTGTGGATTCTGCACTTGTAGATGCTCTCAGAGAGAGTACCAGAGTCCTGGCCTCATGTACAAAGACTTGCGTGGATTTCTTACTGAAAAGTGACGTACGGTCAAATCCAGAAAAGTGTGTACGCACAAAAAAATCCAGATGTATCAAACTGTGCGTACACCGGAATCCACGCACATTCCTTTTGTACATCACAACCAACGTGGAACTGAGCGCACGTGAGACACCTCCCCTGACACGCCTTCATTTACATATGTTAAACAGATGCAAATTACTTCCTGCATGTGTGAAGGACATGTTTGTTTGATCCCTGCGCGATCAGAAATCATTTCTAGATTCAGGAAAATAATGAATTTAATATAATATGAGTGAGGAAAAAATCCTAAGTAAGAATAGTAATAAAATGTGTTCATCACGCAAAGAACGAGTGATTGTGTGTCGGTATTTGTGTGTGCGCGCACCCTGCTTTGGTGCGCCAGCTCATCCATTCATTCTGAGTGAAAATATTAACTTTGCGCACGAGTTTATTACCATAATTACTGTAAACACAGAGGAACTTGGATGTTTGGTTGAACATAGATCTTTGTTTATTTAATAGATGACATGAAGAAACGGGTCTGTGCGTCTCAGTGGAGAGTTTTCATGACATGACGTGATGATGGAGTCTCCAAACGCTGCGCGCAGCGCGCGCCACAGCCTTGTGCGCAATCTGTTTGTCTGTGAAGCTGTTACTCTCCAACAAGTTATATATGGTGTACTTTCACGTGTCATTTTGGAGAAATCTACAATAAACGCAGATTATGAATCACCTCCAGCTGCCGTGTGAGGGTGCGCGCGCTCCAAAGCGCGACCACTCAGCCTTTGGAATCATATAGATGAGACCATTCTATTGGACATGATCCGGCTTTGTGTGGACTGGAATGGCACAGTCCCGATCGACCTGCCAGCTCCCTCAACAAAGCTCCTGTGGAACAGTTTGATCGCTGCTGCTTCTCATGTGCACGCGTGATGCACCTGTGTTGCTCCAGAGCGCAGCAGTGCCAAACTGAAAAATGATTATTTCTGAAAACGGCTGATAAGCCATATCATAGATCAGAAAATTATATCTGTTTATAAATGAATGCTCTGCGTGTTACACTACGTATTTATTATATCCTCCAGTAAGGCTGAATGAATCCGTTCCTGTTAAATTTATTTTTGGCACAACTTTGCGCGTGCTTTATTTAACTGCGTCATGTGGATGTAATACTTGTTAATCGTGTGTTTGATGGGAATATTAATCATTTTCACATCATGAACAGTTAATAATAATAATAATAATAATAATAATAATAATAATAATAATAATAATAATAATAATGAATTCAATTTATAACGCACTTTTCATTAATGGAAATCTCAAAGTGCTACAAGGTGCAACAGAATTAAATGTCAATAAAACAAATAATAAAACAATTAAAATCAACAACAGTGTCAGCTATGATCAAAAGTAGAATCATGAGGAGTATAGTATGCTCGGTTGAAAAGAAAGGTCTTCAAGCCGCTCTTAAAGTCAACCACAGATTGTGGGGCTTCAGTTTCTCGAAAGCACCTGTAAGTGTCGCCAAAGGAACAAGAACCACAGAAACGTGCGTACGCCAGCAGGGGAGCTGGCGTGGAAATGTACTTGGATGCGCAGATATTCACGTTCATTTCATTTTTGTTACATACGGGTTTTGCGTGGAAAGTGACGTGCGCAATGTTTTTGTGTGCACGCACGGTTGATACATGAGGCCCCTGGTGATTCTCTCAGCTGTCTTTACCACTCTCTGCAAACATTTGAAGTCCATGACCATAGTGCTGCTGTACTGAACTGTGATGCAGCTAGTTCTGATGCTTTCAACACACAGCTGTAAAAGTTACTGAGGACTTTGGGTGACATTCCAAAAATATATCAGCCTCCTTAGGAAGTACAGTACCTTTTGAGCCTTTTTAGCCAGCCATGTGGTGTTCACATCCAGGTGAGGTCCTCACTGATGTGGATGCCCAGGTATTTTAAAGATGCTCACCCTCTCTGTCTCCAGCTCAAGGAAGAACAGTGGTTGTGGAGATCTCCTTTTCTTCCTCATGTCCACTATACGCTCCTTTGTCTTGTCAAGTGCTGAAAGTGACATTATTGTCCAACACCATGACACCAGGCTTGCCACCCCCCCTCCTGTAAGCTACTTCACCCCTACCTCGCTCCCTCCCTAGTGTCAAAGTCAAAGTCAAAGTCAACTTTATTGTCAGAACTGCAATATGTACAGGACATACACAGGACCGAAATTGCATTTCTCTCAGTCCCTCGGTGCAACAGTAACCATCTAAACACTAAACACTAAAACATTTAATACACATAAGCATAAAATAGTAAAAAAGTGTAACACTGTCCTGAGTTTTTTCATAATAGTATAAAAGTATGAAAATTAACACCAACACTGAAACACCAAACACCCCTAAAACACCAAACACCCAATGAACATAAGCATAAAATGAAATAATAAAAGTGTAATACTGTCCTGAGTTTTTGCATAGTAGTATAAAAAGTATAAAAAGTATATCTAATAAACTGAAGGTTCTAGCATTGATGCATAGTGATGCATATCATAGTGATGCATCCTATCACTGTGGTATCATCTGCAAACTTCAGGATGATGATGTCCTCATGGTATACAGCACAGTTGTGGGTTCACAGGGTGTAGAGAGGATGGGACTGAGAACACATCACTGTGGGGTTCCAGTGTTTGTGATTATCACGGTCGGTGAGGTTAGAACCAAGTGAAAGGCAAACATGGGGAGCACGAAGTAAAACCAAAATTGATTTATTAACAAACAAAAAGGGCTGACAAGGCAACAACAACTTCCAGAATAACAGAGACGAAAACACAAAGATGACCGAGACATCTGACAGGGTTTCAGAACAACGAATTGACGGCGAGGTGGTAACAAGAAATTATTTAAATAACAAGCTGGGAGAGAGAGAATGTGGAAACACCTGGGTTGAGACACTGATTGGAGACAATTGAGGGTAGTAGTCTGAATGGAAAAAACACTGAGGTGCTTTACTGAGGGCGTTCGTGCGACTGTCCGGCATATTGTTTTTGTACTACAGTACTAGTGCTTAGCGTATTTTTAGTTAACATTTTTCTTAGTTCATATCTTACAGTGGATCTTACTACTGTTTTTATTTTACATGTTATACTTTTGTTGGATGTACTGTAACCCTGTATACACAATTTTGTTCCACATTATGTACCGCATGCGATGCAAATGACAATAAAGAACCTTGAATCCATGAAGAACCAGCATAGGTGAGTGAAGGGGGAAAAACCAGGATGAAGGGCAAAAAACAAAAATACAAGAAAGCCCAGCTTCAATGGTATGGGTGAATTAAACCAGAATTGAGGACCTAATTTGCATACCTTGTGACTTAGATGCCCAAGTGACTTATTTATGTTTTTTCCCATATTTATAACCCAATTTTTGACTGAGATATGACTGTTTTCATTCATTCTGAAATAGAAAATATTGAACACTACCATTTTCAGCCACTAGATGGCACGCAAGTAGTATGGGATACCGTTGTATCATGTAATAGGTAAAAGTGGCTATTAATGACACACTCTGCTTGCCATAGTCTGCCACCTTCATCCAGCTCCGGGATCATGCCTGGAGCGACCGTCAAATCAGCTTCATTTTTGCTGCATTGCCCCATGCAGCTAATTTGACCACTGAAGTGCATTTTTCAGTAAAATTTCAACTGAGACACACCTTTGCTACAATGCTGAGCAAACAAATAATTGTTTTAGGTACCGTACTTGTCTTGTTAAAGTTCGAAGAAATTTGCAGCATTCCTCCTTCCTGATTTCTTCCCTATGTGCACTCCCGGAGCACCGAGGCAGCAAATACTTTTGTAATGTAGCTGATTTTACCATTAAAGTGCTTTTTAAATTTTTTATTTTTTATTTACCCTTTATTTATACAGGTTAGTCTCATTGAGCCACAAGAACTCATTTTCAAGAGAGACCTGTTTAGGGAGCATATGGTGGGGGCCCAGAGTTGAGCGAATGAGGGTGGAGGCAGGTGTGGATGTTTCACCTTTTTCCACCCACATTTTTTTATGTTGTCTGTACCGGGGCTTGAACCGGCGAGCTTCCAATAACAGGCCCACCTTCTCTAACCACTGCGCCACCACTCCTCATACATATTTATTAAGTAAAAGTTCAACTGAGACACACCTTTACTATAAAGGCGAAAGTGTTAATCTTGTTAAATGTTTGTTTAAGTCCTCCTGGGCGTGTTCCAGCGGCCGCCATTTGGCAGCCAATTGATTTTTGGCACAACACTGGCCCACATTTCCGGGTTGCAGCGGTGACGCGTAACAAATGCGACGCTTCAGCGGCGATGCATAATAGATCATGCGACTTATATGGCGAAGTGACGTATTTATGTTTTTTATGTTTTTTCCTACTCGACATATTTGGACTGATGAGACTTAAACGACGGGTATGGCGGAAAATATGGTAGTTTGGTCATAGGAGGAGTTCTTGTGTTGTGTGTTTCAGGTCCATCAGGCTAACATTAGGATTACAGATTCCATGGGGCGAGGAAGGAGATCTGGTTAAGATGCAACAGAGAGGCAGCAGAGCAGGTAGTTGGCAGGCTGAAGACTGAATTGAGGAGATTTAAGTTTTTGTTTTTACCTCAGTTTTGCTGGTGATTACCGGTATCACTTAGAATGGCTTGAGGTATGACAGGATTTCCACTGGTGCACATGGATTTCTAATCATTCAAGTACAAGTCAGCATGGTAAATTTGCTCATAGATTACAAATTTCCTCAAAGAACAGCTCTGAGGGGTGTAAGGTTGTTGTCACCAGGTTGTTGTCACCATGTGGAAAACAGCATTTTAAAAAGACTAGTGGTTCACTTCAGCCTTAAGTAGGGTAGAAGGTAATGAGTTGTATTAGGGACAGCTGTGAGAGCTCTGCACCACCCACTCATCAGTTCCTGCAGGAAGGCAGGTAGGAGAAAAAACCCATGAAACAAAAATCCTAACAGGCACAGAATTTAATGATAAACCAGAAATGGATATTTTGCTCTCATAATGTTTCTGAACACATTTTACAAAGCCAATAGTGACAGGTCAGAAAGGCTGGAAAATATTACAATGTCAAATCAAAAGAAGAATAAAAAAAAGTTTGTCTATTGGTGTTTTTTTACAAGAGAAGTTAAGCGATACAATCTTATTTTTCTGTTCATTTGATAAAAAGAAAATAACTTACACTCAGACCAAAAAAAAAAAAAAAAAGATTGAGGTGTTTCTGTTTGTTTCTTTTGATGCAGGAGGGGTGTTTATCAGGCCCTGGCACTAATGAGCAGGTCATCACTTTCTGCCTGAGACACATCAGTGTTCCTCCCCTTATTAACCCCATAACTCAGCCTTCCCTGCCAGCTGACCCCACCTTTAAAATGACCCACTGTGACACATCTCATGAGGTCGATGTGGCTCAAGTGCTGCTCAGGGAGCACAGGACGCTTTAAGCTCAAAAATCATTGGTCAACACTTTAATCAAATTGTCTAGCTTTACATATCTCTTTTTTTATTTTTGCTGGAAAGAGTTTACAGCAGGGGAGCTAACATGACTGAAATTTTATTCCTTGACCGGAAGAAGACAGTAATCAAAGTTATTTAATTAAGTTACTAAATAAAATTAAATTAGTTGAAGACCACGAGGAGGAAAGCATGTCAGGAGACAGAGGGAGGAGAGGAAAGCCAAAAATGTAGGAAGAGGGTTGCAACTCTAAATGTGGGGACAATGACAGGCAAAGGTAGAGAGCTGGCTGACATGATGCAGAGAAGAAAGGTAGATGTTTTATGTGTCCAAGAGACCAAGTGGAAGGGCAGCAAGGCTCGCAGTATTGGAGCAGGGTTCAAACTGTTTTACCATGGTGTGGATAGAAAGAGAAATGGAGTAGGGGTGGTCCTGAAGGAGGAGTTGGCAAAGAATGTAGTAGAGGTGAAGAGAGTGTCAGATAGGGTGATGTGTCTGAAGGTAGAAGTAGAAGGTCTGATGCTAAACATAGTCAGTGGTTATGCTCTACAGGTTGGATGTGATGGGGAGGAGAAAGATACAGAAGGAAACAAAAGAGATGAGGAAGTGATGGATAGGTTTGGTGTCAAGGAAATAAACCAGGGAGGACAGATAGTGGTGGCTTTTGCCTAAAGAATGGAAATGGCTGTAGCCAACACTTATTTCCAAAAGAGGGAGGAACATAGAGTGACCTATGAGTGGAGGAAGGAGTACGCAGGTCGACTACATTCTGTGTAAGAAACCTTAGGGAGATTGGGGACTGTAAGGTTGTGGCAGGGGAGAGTGTGGCCAGACAGCATCGGATGGTGGTGTATAGAATGACTGTCGTTATGAAGAAGAGAAAAAGAGTAAAATCAGAGAAGAAGACCAAATGGTGGAAGCTGAAGAAAGAAGAATGTTGTGGGAAATTCAGAGAGGAGCTGTTAAAGGCTCTGGGTGGTAAGAAAGAGCTTCCCAACGACTGGGCTAATACAGCAATAGTAATTAGAGATACATGTAAGAAGGTACTTGGTGTGTCATCTGGACAGAAACCAGATGATAAGGAAACCTGTTGGTGGAATAGTGAAGTGCAGGACGCCATTCAAAGAAAGAGATTAGCCAAATACTATAAGGAGATGCAACATAGAGCAAAGAGGGAGGTAGCAAAGGCAAAGCAGAAGGCATATGATGAGTTGTATGGGAGGCTGGACACTAAAGAGGGTGATTATGACTTGTACTAATTGGCGAGACACAATGACTAGGCTGGAAAGGATGTGCAGCAGGTTAGGCTTGGGACTTGTAATGTTCTAAAAGTGAAGAGAGTGTGGTCGGAAGATGGAAGAAGTACTTTGAGGAGCTAATAATTGAAGAGAATGAAAGAGAAAGAAAAGTAAAGGTAATAGAAACTGTGGACCAGGAAGTGGGGAAGATTAGTCGGGATGAAGTTCAGAAAGCTCTGAAAAGAATGAAGAAGGGTAAGGCAGTAGAACCTGATGACATACCAGTGGAGGTTTGGAAATGTCTTGGAGAGGTGGCAGTGAGATTTTTGACTCAAATATTCAATGGTATATTTGATGGTGAGAAAATATCTGATGAATGGAGTAGAAGTGTGCTTGTGCCCATTTTTAAGAACAAGGGTGATGTACACAGTTGTAGCAACTAGGAATTAAGTTCATGAGCCACACGATGAAGATCTGGGAGAGAGTTGTGGAAGCAAGACTTAGACAAGAGGGGACCATCTGTGAGCAGCAGTATGATTTCATGCCAAGAAAGAGCACCACAGATGCCATCTTTGCTTTGAGGATGCTGATGGATAAGTACAGAGAGGGTCAGAAAGAACTCCATTGTGTCTTTGTGGATTTAGAAAAAGCATATGACAGAGTGCCGAGGGAGGACTAACAGATGAGGTCAGGCAGGAATCCCCATGGACTATGATGTTTGCAGATGACACGATCTATGGTGAGAACACGGAACAGGTGGAAGAGAACCTAGAGAGGTGGAGGTATGCACTTGAAAGAAGAGGAATGAAAGTCATAGTAAGACAGAGTACATGTGTGTGAATGAGAGGGAGGCTGGTGGAACAGTGAGGCTACAAGGAGCAGAGATCACAAAGGTGCAGGACTTCAAGTACTTGGGGTCCACTGTCCAGGAAAATGAGGAACGTGGTAAAGAGGTGGAAAAAAGAGAGTTCATGCAGGATGGAGAAAGGTTTCAGGAGTGATTTGTGACAAAAGGGTGTCAGCAAAGGTCAAAGGAAAAGTTTACAAGACAGTTGTGAGACCAGCTACGTTCTATGGTCTGGAGACAGAGACATGGACAAAAACATAGGAGACAGAACTGGAAGTGGCAGAAATGAAGATGTTGAGGTTCTCCTTAGGAGTGACAAGGATGGATAAGATCAGGAATGAGATCATCAGAGGTACAGCACATGTTGAACAACTGGGAGATAAAGTTGGAGAGGCCAGACTGAGATGGTTTGGACATGTCCAGAGGAGGGACAGTGGTTTGGACATGTCTAGAGCAGGGACAGTAGGTATAATGGTAGAAGGATGTTAGAAATGCAGCAGCCTGGAAAAAGAGTACTGTATACTGTATATGGATGCAGGTAGTTGGAGTGAGGACAGAGGATATAGAGGACAGAGTGAGATGGAGGACGATGACTTGCTATGGAAACCTCTGAAGAGAGAAAAGCAGAAAGAAGAAGAAGAGGAAGAAGACAGTAATCATTGTTATTAAAAGCCAGAGCAATTCAGTTTAATTGCGCTGCAGATTACAAAAAAGCTTAGTCTGGTCCTCTGGACATTCAAAAAATAAATAAAAAGTAGAAATGTTTCGTCTTTCGTCCAAAAGACTTCCTCAGTCTGTGATGATGTATTCAGCCAAGTCTTATAAATAGCACCCTCTCACAGTGGATCAACCAATTTGCGGATGACAGCCGAAACCAGCTGCTCACATGATCAAGGAGGACCATCAGCCTAACGATGGATCGTTAACACCCTGATGGTTGTTTGCTATTCACAGAGGGCTGAGTGATACTAGCAATAACAGCATTGTAAGAGGGGGACAGTTGAACCCGGAGGCCTCCACCTCTGTTTAATGATGGACGGTTTCTTTTCACAAAGATGGCCTCCTTTACTCCTCTCTCAAACCATCGTTCCTCTCTATCAAGGATGTGAACATCTTCATCCCTGAAAGAGTGACCGCTGGCCTGGAGATGAGTGTAGACTGCAGAGTCCTGACCTGATGATGTTGATCTTCTGTTGAACAGATTAAGAAGTATTAATGTTTTTCTGACTAAATGTTTATCAATTTTTAAGAGTTAATGCTTAGTGCAACACAAAAAAAACATTTTAGTTTTTCATTAAAGCCTGAAGAGGGAGTGGGGTTTTGTGCAGTCTTACTTCAAAGGCCCGGAGTTTCTTGGAGGATGGGCCCGTCCTTCTCTGAAAAGCCATAAGGTCTTTGATGAAGTGAATGCATATCACCCATCCCACTTCTCCCACTTCAAGCTTGGCAGTTCTTCTGAAAGGGAGTTAGGTTTCCATGTATCTCACATCCAATTTTGTGAGATGTTGATGAGCACAGCTCAGCAATTAAGGGCAGGCTGACATTGTGGCTGATAGATGAAACAGAAAGCTTTTTACTATCTTGAAAAACAAAGTTTGATTGAAAACATATTTGATGGGAGTGAATGCCCACAAAGGTATAAAATGAGTTGCGCTCGGATAAACAATTCGGAGTCTACCGTGGGTTTTTGATCCAAACGCCCGGTGTGCATTGATGACTTTCTCTCGCCGAGAACAGAGCGGCTCCCCTGTTCAAAGTGTCAAAGGTGAGGAAATACTGTAACTTGTTACACGTCAATGTTTTGAGATTGTGTGTATTTTAAGTTTTACTGTGGCGAGATTAAACAGACACTTTTAAATCTTAGCAGGAAACTTGTGTGCAGTCAGTACTGTGGCAGATTTAACTGACAATTATTTCTAGCAGGAGGACTGTTTGTATCTGAACATGTATGTTTTTACTTTTTCTGTCACAAGACTTCTTTAATAAATATTCATTATTTTTAATTAAGTCTGTTTGTTTTCTTCCAAACCAGTAAGCGTGCCCACCTTTCACGGACTGACAAAGATGTTAAAACATTAACTATTTGGGGTTGATCTGAAATTTCATAAAGCATTAACATTAATTATTTGGGGTTGATCTGAAATTTCATAAAGCATTTGGCGAAGCGAGGATGGGATATCTTATCTTTATTTGTAAAGCACATTCCAAGGTGCTTAAAAAGATGGATGAAAGGGTACACACTGGCTGTTTGGAAGGAAAAAAGTTAAAGTGTGAAACTATGTTCTTGGAAGCCTTTGTTGTTTTGGAAGCGGATGAGAGATTCCCGCTGTTGACAGCTGAGAAGTTTGGATCAGCGGTTTTGGGGACGCCTTAAGCTGCTGACCGATTTTTTGAGCTGAAGTGTAACAGAAGATTTGAACCAGGGTGTAAAAACCCTTGATCAGTAGTTTCGTGAGAGCAGAAGGAAAGAAGATTTTGCCGGGGTTAGAAAAAAAAAGATATCTAACCCTTGTTGTTTATTTGAGATCAGTAACAGAAGTTTTGAATAAACCCTGAAGAAGTCAGGTGATAGGTGATTTATTCGCTGAAACATAAGTATAATACCAGGGTTAAGAAAAAAAAAAACCCTTGTTAGAGTTTTTGTAATGAGTTGGGTGATTTATTTTGATAGCTTTATCAGTTGAAGTTAATAAGACTGGTGATTTATTTTTCGAAGTTTAAGTAAAAAAAAAGGAGGAACAAGCGCTTCTCTGTGTGTGTGTGTGTGTGTGTGTGTGTGTGTGTGTGTGCCTCTGAATGAAGGCAGCAGCTCTGAGGAGATGAAGTGTGTTGGGAGCGAGAAGGCAAGTTGTTTGAGTTGATTAAGAAAATAGAAGTATTTTGATAAGGAATAGAGCTTGTTAAGGAATTTCTGCAGATCAGAAAGTTGGAAGTTGTCCAAAAAGTTAGCAGGAGTGATTTGTTGGAGGAAGAATTACGAGGAGACTACAGACGCGCTTCAGAGGAAGCTCAGATGGATTGAAGACGAAAGTCAGATGTGTTAGCTGCGTTTGGTCCGGTTGGGTGTGAGAGATGTTTTATGTCAGATAAAAAGGTTAAAACGTGCAGCTTGAAGGAAAGAAAGCGTCATGGTACACGTGCGAGAGGTGCAGCGACGCATTTGTGCGAGGGTATTGTGGGAGCTGAGGTGGTCAGTTGTAGTGAGAAACGCATGAGGAAGAATGTGTCTCATCTGTAATGTGTGTTTTATTTGTTGTAAGTAAGAAAAAAAATGTGAGTGTGTGTAGTTGCTGAATTTGTCAGCTGGAGTGTTAAAGAGACAGGAATGGTGTGTGTATTTGGAGAATGCATGTGTGTGCAGCAGCTTCCGTTCCCTCTGCTGTGAGTAGAAATGGGAGGAGATGTTTGGGACTGAGCGGAGGTCAGGAGACAGTCCTTGTTTGATGTAGGCGCGCAGGTTCGTGTGTGAAATTAGAGATGCAGAGAACGGAAAAGTGGAGGAAAAATAGCAAGAGTTTTCAGTGTGTGGTTCATGGGCCAGGAAGGGTCGAGTTTTTGTTTTGTTTTCCCCTTTCATGCAGCCTGCCTTATCTACAGAACAGTGAAGCAGAGAAAGGAAGGGGAAGAGGTAGGTTGTGTGAGCTTGCAGTTTGCAGGGTATTGTGACAAATTGGTCAACAGGTGATATTAGAAGTTGATGGAAGGGGAAAAATGTACAAAAAGTGTTGGTTTTCATGCTTATTTTTAACAGAACAAAAAAAAGATGTCACTGCTGTGTTGGAGAAATTTATTGGAAGAATCAGACTGTGAAAAAAAAAGGAAGAGGGGTTTTAAGTTTTTTTTTTCCTTCCTTTCTCTCCTCCAACTTGAAGAATGAATATTTTGTCTTAAAAGATTACTAATCCCTGTCTTTCTATGTCACCCAAGCTTTTGATTTTTTCCACAGCTTGGTGTCTTGTCGTCTGTCTGTTGGGACAACAGAGGTGGGCCCTGAGGATGACCAACTCCTGAGAGAGGCGCCTGCGACTGGTGTCGTCTGCTGGGTTCTTCATCGCTGCTGCAGAGCTGCCTGTCCAGCGCACCCGAGGATGGGTGTTCGTGCTCATCTGTGATGTGGTGCTGATGACCACACCTCTGAAAAACGAGAAGTGTCCTGATGAGGACAGTTGGGGCTCTTTGCCACGAGATGAACAGACAGGACGGCTTCAAATGTCCTGTAGGTCGGTCCTGCTGGTAACAAGTGTGGGCAGAGCGTTGGCAGAGCAGTGGTGTCCGGCGCGTGTAACGTTCCAGTGCAACGACCTTGTGCATCGACGACCTTTAAGGTGTGCGAGTTGTTCCAGAGGGTGGAGCCGTGCACGATCGTGAAGTGACTTGGGAACATTTTCATTTTTTATTGTTCTTTGAGTTTTTATTTTGTTTTATTTTACCTGAAGTAATAAAATAAATGATGATTAATTTGAGATGACATGCATATATACAGATATGTGCTACAAACAGGAATAGGTTTTATCTGGACAGTAAAATCGTCCTCAGAAAATACTTAGGTGTTCTTTATTTTTATTTTTCTGGGTGGATGAGTTGTACACTTGTGGTAATTGACTAATTGGCAATTTCTGCCTTTTTCTGGCAGTCTCCATTGATTTTGGGTCACTTCTGATGCGCAAGGAACGGACCCGATCCATGGTGCTGAAACTTGTGATTGAGTTTGTAAGTCTGGCTGTTTGATTTGAAAGTGTTCACATGTGTTGAACAGAAGAAGGT
>JBBPBX010019694.1:21726-44198 GCA_038048925.1 Garcialebias charrua | reverse complement strand
ATAAGGCTAGTAAAATATATATATATATATATATATATATATATATATATATATATATATCAGCAGTAGTGTAGATATAAAAAGTAGTGTAAATGTAAACAGTAGTAATAAATGTAAACAGTAGTATTGAATGAAAACAGTAGTAATAAATGTAAACAGTGAATGTAAACAGTAGTATGACTATAGGCAGTAATGTAATGCAAACATTAGTGCGAATATAAGAAGTAGTGCAAACTGAATGAGCACATGACCGTGAGTTGAGTGAATAACCCGTTTTGATGACACAGAGTCCAGTGTTAAAATCTTTGTGTTGTGTGGTAATGTGTGAAAGTTTTTTGTGATTAAGGCAGTACAAGTGGGAGGGAGGGCAGAGCAGGCAGAGAGTTAAGCATCCTGACTGCCTGATGAACAGAGCTGTCATTTAGTCTGCTGGTTCGAGCCTGGAGACTCCTCAGTCTCCTCCCTGAAGGCAACAGGCTGAAGCAGCTGTGTAGTGGGTGTGTGGGATCACCTGCCATGCAGAGGGCTTTCCGAGTGAGGCGGTTGCTGTGTAAGTCCTGTAGTGAGGGGAAGGAGGTGCCGACAATCTTCTCAGCTGCTCTCACGATGCGCTGGAGGCTCTTGCGGCAGGATGCAGTACATGCACCAAACCACACCGTGATGCAGCTGGTCAGGACACTTTCTATGGCACCCTGTAGAAGGTGCACATGATGGGGGTTGAAGCTCCAGCCCTTTTCAGCTTGCGGAGAAAGTAGAGGCGCTGGTGAGCCTTCTTGACCAGTGATGCAGTGTTCCTGCTCCAGGACAGGTCCTCTGAGACGTGCACTCCCAGGAACTTGGTGCTGTCCACTCTCTCCACTGTGGTGCTGTTGATGGTCAGAGGGGCATGTTGGGCATCCCTCTTCCTGAAGTCCACAACAATCTCCTTTGTCTTCTCCACGTTGAGAGTGAGATTGTTGTGTCCGCACCACAAGGCCAGGCGGCTCACCTCGTTCCTGTAGTCCGTCTCATCGTTGTTGCTGATGAGACCCACCACTGTTGTGTCGTCCGCAAACTTGATGAAGTGGTTGGAGCTGTATGATGGTGTGCAGTCGTGTGTTAGCAGGGTGAATAGAAGGGGGCTCAGCACACATCCTTGTGGGGCTCCTGTATTCAATGTGATGGTGCTGGATGTGTTATTCCCGACCCGTACTGCCTGTGGTCTCCCGGTCAGGAAGTCTAGCAGCCAGTTACACATTGAGGTGTTCAGCCCCAGACTGTCCAGTTTAAGGATGAGCTGTTGGGGGATGATGGTGTTGAATGCTGAGCTGAAGTCGATGAACAGCATTCTGACATAGGAGTCTTTCGTGTCCAGATGTGTGAGAGCTGTGTGGAGGGCAGAGGAGATGGCATCGTCGGTTGAGCGATTAGGCCGATATGCAAATTGGAAGGGATCCAGGGAGGCAGGGAGGACAGATGTGATGCTTTTCATGACTAGCCGTTCGAAGCACTTCATCAGGATGGGGGTGAGTGCTACTGGACGATAGTCATTGAGGCAGGAGGGCGTTTCCTTCTTTGGGACAGGGATGATGGTGGTGGCTTTGAAACAGGTGGGGACGATGGCCTGACTCAGCGAGATGTTAAAGATGTCCGTGAAGACCTTTGCGAGTTCTCCTGCACAGTCCTTCAGCACACGACCAGGTATGTTGTCAGGACCAGACGCTTTCTGGGCGTTGATCTTGATGAATGATCGCCTCACGCTGTCTGAGGACAGCGCCAGCACCTGGTCATCGGGAGAGGGGGTGAGTTTTTGTGCAGGTGTGCTGTTACATGCCTCAAACCGAGCAAAGAAGTCATTCAGTTCATTCAGCGTAGAGGTTGAGCTGTCACAGGTCTGGGGGGATGGGTTGTAGTTTGTGATGGTCTGTATTCCCTGCCATAGACTCGTGTATCCTTGCTGTCCTTGAAGCGGTGAGCTAATTTCCTGGAATACTGCTTCTTGGCCTTTCTGATGCCCCAGGCCAGGTTGTTTCTGGCTGTCCTCAGGCCCACCTGATCTCCTGCTGTGAAGGCAGCATTCCTGGCTCTCAGGATTTTGTAAACCTCTACTGTCAGCCATGGCTTCTGATTTGCCCGAACAGTGATGGTTTTGAGGTTGGTTACATCATCAATGCACTTGGTGATGTATGAACATACAGTGTCTGAGTACTCCTGGAGACATGTGTTGTTGTTTGTGGTAGCAGCTTCTTTGAACATACTCCAATCTGTGGTGTCAAAACAGTCCTGGAGTGCCTCTGAAGACCCCTCTGGCCACACTCGTATCTGCTTGCGAACTGGTTTTGTGACTTTCACCAGTGGTCTGTAAGCTGGCTTTAGCATAACACAGATATGGTCAGAAGCACCGATGTTGGGGAGGGGGAGGGCCTTGTAAGCTGCTTTCATGGTGGTGTAAACTTGGTCCAGTGTATTTCTGCCTCTTGTTGGGAAGTTTATGTTTCTGTATGTTTTTGGAAATACACTCTTTAAATCTGCTTGGTTGAAATCACCAGCCATGATGAGGAAAGCATCAGGGTGGGCTGTTTGCTGCTCACTGATGTGCAGATATAGTTCATTCAGTGCCTCACCTCTAACTTTGCTGTTGGAGCTTGGAGGAATATATACAGCAACGATCATAACAGCTGTAAATTCCCTCGGTAAATAGAACGGTCTGCATTTAATAGTCATAAACTCCACTAAAGGTGAGCAGTGTTTGTAGACCACAGCAGCATCCAGACACCATGCGTTGTTGATGTAAACACAGAGCCCCCCTCCGCGTGTCTTACCTTACTCGATGAGAGCACGTTCCGCTCTGTAGCATGTTAGCCTCTCGAGCTGAATAGCATGGTCCGGAACGTTGTTATTAAGCCACGTTTCCGTGAATACAAACACACAACAGTCTCTCACAGTCTTTTGTGTCGTTCGTAGCAGGCGTATATAATCCAATTTGTTGTCCAAGGAGCGTACGTTAGCCAAAACCATGGATGGAATAGCCGGCTTGTGTGGGCTAGCTGCTAGCCTAGCTCCGATACCTCCGCGCTTACCCCGCTTCTGCTTCCTGTCACACCGCTTGTGGCGCTTCCACTGCGTGTGCAATGAAGGGAGGCTCGGTGCTGGCTTCCAGAGCAGGCCGCAGGCACGTACCTTCTCCTCGAGCTCGCTGTTTATTTCCAAATGAGCGGTTTTTCCGACATCAAGCAGGAACTCACGGCTATACTTGCGTTCTTGAACATGTAGACATGACAAAGACGTGCCGGCACTTTGCGGCATGCAGGACAGAACAGACGAAAACACTGTGTTGTCGGGAGAGAGAGAAGCCGCGGCGTTTGCACGCGCCGCCATCTTGGAACTACAGTGTCTTCTTATTGATGAATTTTCACCCAAACAAATGTGTATTTTGATTTAAGACAGGCTCAGAGTCCAGTTTTATTTTAGCCATTTTAACAAAAACAAATTTGATGACCATGTTACATTACTGTAGAAAACGTATAAGACTCAATCTAAATGAGACACAAGATTTAAACACTGTTTACATTATAGCATTACATCTTCTGACTTTAAGTCACAGCTTCCTCGACTGCTCTTGGAGATTTAAAAACGTAATCAGTCAGAGAAAGGTAACTGGATGGTTGAACAGAAGAGCTGCTTCATCAGACGGTTTCCACTGTCCTCGGTGCCTAATTGGAATAACTTGTTTGTATTTGGTGTTTGGATCTGATATTGGCTCTAGCCTCCTTACTGCTTCCTTCATGTTTGAGCTGTATGGTGTCTCCCCACTTCTCACAAACATCCAGGCTGGACCAGAGGTTCTCTCATCATCATCATCACCTCCTACCGTGTCCTGTACAGTGGAATAACATGTCTCTTAAGGGCTGCTACAAACAGGTTAATAAAACCATATACAGTAGCAGACATCTGTTGAATATAAAAAGTTTATATTGTTTGATATTTAACAGGTTTGACTTCAGCTCAAGTTTTGTACACAAGCTTGAGTTAAAATAACTTTTGCTTCAAAACTGAGTAATTCCTGACAGTCTGAAGAACTTTCTGGTTTTAGATCTTACTGAATGTTCATCAGAGCATTTTTCTGCAGGACCAATTTCTTTGTAATGAGTTTTAACAAGTAGCAAAGATTCAGATGCAGCTAAATGCTCAAACCCAACAATAATTGAGTAATAATCTGTAAGAATAAAGCCTTTGTTAAACACGTAAAATTTAGAAAACACTTTTGTAAGATCTAAATGCTAAGAGGCATATCAGTCAGGAATGGTAATATAATAATATAAGCATTAGATAAAGGCTAGCATTAGCATGCTAGCTCCACAAACAAATTCACCAGTTGCCACTTTTAGAATAAACAGACAGCTGAAGTCTTTTTCACAAACAACCATCTAAAAATTGAGAGGAATATCAGTCAGAAATGCAAATAGACATTAGATAAAGGGCTTTCAATGATTTAAAACTTACTTGCAGCCAGCCTGCTTGTCACTGCATGGCTCATTTTCCAGAAAAATAAATAAATAAAGTAAATAAATAAATAAACGATCGGAAGCACGTGATCGGTAGAGAGCTCACGTTGGACGTTGCCAGGGCGGTGAAAACTGCGCCCAGCATTTTCCCAGTGTTTATGTAACGTTGTGGAATAACTGCGCATGTGCCATTTATAACGACAGTCTATGGATAAGATACATGCGCCCCCAGGACAGGAAATACGTCACTAATCAGAAAACGTTTTTTGAAACAAATAATATAACTCATCATTACTCATAAAATATTTATCCTACACAACTAAAAACATACTGTATATGCATATATTTTGAAATATTTTAATTTTATTAATTCATTAAAAAAAAAGTAAAGCTTCAATGTAAAGTGAAGAGCTCCAGAGGTTCCAGTGGGGCGGTGCCCTAGCGCCCCCTATTGGCTGTCCGCCCCTGCTCCCCAGGTGTTTTGTATTTAGTCTGATTATGACTTGCCTTTATATTCTGAGCTCTCCTGTATCTCAGGCAGGGGAGCATTAAGTGTAGATTCCTGCACCATCACGGTCAGTTCCTAGTTTCCTGGTTTCCTAGTGTCCTGGTTTCCTAGAATCCTGGTACGGTATTCTGAGTATTCCTCGAGTCGTGAGTAATTCTGCTGCCCTGTCAGCTTCCCTGAGTAATTCTGCTGCCCTGTCAGCTTCCTATGTTTTGTTATTGACTTTTTATAATTAGATACATTTTTTGCTGCATTCTTGGAGTCTTGCTTGCATTTGGGTCTCAACCAACACTCGATCGTGGCAAATGTTTAAAGTGATCATTCATGTGTAAAAATAGAGCCCAAGTAATGAAGAGAAACTGCAGTTTTAAGTAGCTGAACAGAGCTAATCAAAGAAAATGTCCTTTTTTTTTTTTTCTTTTTTACTATGGATGAAAACTAACATTGGAGATAAAACATGGTATAAAAAGAAGAATCACTTAGGATGAACACAGATTACCAATGGCACGCATTATGAATACATGCTGCTGGGCTGTACCGGTAATCACTTTCTCTGAAGAATGTCATTTAGCAATAAGTTGACAGAATTCTGGGCATGCTACTCTCTGATAAATGAAACATTTAGGTCTTTTTACCCTAACTGTTCTCAAAATATCAAGAGCTTCTCCAAATGCCTTAGTTTCAATTTAAGAATTCAGCCATTGCATCACTGCTTCTCACCCCACTCCAGCCTCCCAGAGGACTCGCCTGTCAGCTGCTTAGTTCTAGCTTTTCTTCAGCTCAGGGAATGGGGTGAAGTGAATAGGAACAAGGATGCAACACTGGCTAATTGGCTTTTATGACAATCAAGTTAGCATGGCAAGCAAGCTGCCATAGTAATTAATAGTTTTAAAAGAGAAAATCTCAAAGTCAAATTAAAATTCCACTAACTTACTGAAACATCCAACCAACTGAAGTAATTTTAAACATGGCATCAACTAATGTTTGCCTATTTTCTGATTTGTCTGTATGTTCTGTAAAATAATTGTATGGTATTTTGTCTTTTGGACAAGTCAGCTGTCCTGTTTAACAAAAATAATAATAAGTTAAAAAATACTGAGATGTGCAAATTGAATTGTGGTGTAAAAACATGCATTCATTATGAAACTGAAAGTTTGATGTAGTAGTAACTGAGTCATTCACAACATATATTCCAAGTGCTAACAGAATGTCACATCTCAAAATGTTGCATGGGATCATACATGGGTCATTCCACTGAATGGGTGCCTTTTACTTGTAAGTCTCCAAAGTTGAATATATTTTTTACATGTTTTTTTTAAACTGGATATAGTAATATACACATGTAAGAGAGTCAGAGTCAGAGTCAGAGAATCTTTATTGTCATTTGCACCGCATGTGGTACATGTGATGAAATGAGATTATGTACACAGGGTCCCAGTTACATTCAACAACAAAATGTAAGAGAAAAACAGTAATAACATCTAGGATTAACTAAGAAAAACATCAACTAGAAATACACTAAGCACTAATGTAATAGAAAAACAAAATCATTATAGACAGCCGCACGAACATGAGTCTATATGAGCAAATGGTCACATATGACCATTGTAACTATTCAAAATGGCCATTGGTCCATCTTATGTGATTTTATTAAATGTTTTATTAAGCTTTAAAGTCGAAGATGGTTGCATTTTTTTCAGTCCTGTTACCAAAACTCATTTGACATCCAAAAAGCATATTTTACAATATAACAACTAATTTTATTGTATATTCCTAATAAGGTCTTTATTTTTGATGGAATGGTTTAATAGATACTTAAATAGTTTCTTTTTTTAACCAAAATGTCCCTTCATACAAACAGAAATTGTGTTTCTCTAAAATTTCAAAAGGCTTATTTAAAAATTTACAGAGACCAAAAGAAAAAGTTTATTACATTTATGATCATGTAATGTATTAAACAATTAGGTAAAAGACAGACCAAACAAAACTGAGGAAAGTAGTTTAACTTTATTTTTTTCCAAAATACCATGACGTAACAGGACTGAACAACAGGTAACAGGACTGAACAAAGGTAAAAAGGGACTGAGTGGGTGAGTCCCTTTTTCTGCTACAGAGTGAGGACCATCGTGAGTGAGTGTTGTGTGTGTGATAACAAATTTATGTGGCTTTATGTGGCCTGTTACTCTCAGTCCTGTTACTGATGTACTCAGTCCTGTTACTCTTGTAAGAGTAACAGGACTGAGTATCAGTAACAGGACTGAGAGTAACAGGACTGAGTTTTTTTTAGCATAAAGTTAGCAAATACATGAAATATAGCCACATGGCATCCTTGCTAATAGCATGAAGCAACTGAGCACATTCTATTGATTTACATAAATTTTGTTTGTATTTAATTAACAAATGAAAACTAAGAGATAATTTAGGTAACAGGAGAGTGTGTTGAGATTGACCCTTTCAGCCATAGTTGAAACATTATCCAATTTACAGAAAAATAAATGAAATAACTTACTTTTGGTCTTCCCATGACTTTTAGAAGGTCAAACTGATGAAACTTCTTGATGACCATGTGACTTCTGGAATGTTCCAAATCTTTCAAATGGGCTAATGGTTATGGTAACAGGACTGAGTGAAAACCAAGGGACACAACTAAAATATGTATTTTAACAAAAATAAAATATATTTATTTTGAAAAAAATATATGTAAACCATAAATGGGATTAGCAGTCACACAACCCCCCCAAAAAAAACAGTTCTTTAGGATTTTATTTATCATGTTTTATTGTAAAGTGTAAGGTTATAGAGTGAGGACAGGTGACAAAAGCTGTTTCTTCAGTATTCTTGGTAGTTTTTAATAATCATCTTTATCATATATCTTAAATTTGCAATTGGATCACATGCAGGACATTTTATTTCATAAGAAAATATGTTTCACAGCTAATTTTTATATGAATTTATAAATATAATTTCAGGGGGACGTAAAAGGCACCCATTCGGTGGAATGACCCACATAATGTTACTTATAAGGGATAATAAGGGATAACAAAAATGGCAATCCACCTTTTCTCATCAAAAGATGATCTTAGTCCCAAAGTTTGTCATGAAATGCATTGAGGAAAATTCATTATTTTAAGGTAGTGTAGCCGGGTCGGGTGTGGTTAAAATTGAGTACTGAAGTTTAAAAATATTATTTTAAATAATAAAATTGGTTAAAATGGTTGTACCTATAAAGTTACCTTTAAAAGCATGCAGGCCCGTTTGCAGAGGAGGTTTGGGAGAAGTTTACACACTGACACCCAATTAAATTGCACAGTTCTTTGTTTAATTAAATTGTTACGACCGTATGAGGGAGAAAACATATTTAAAGGACATTGGACACAAGAAAAGGTTTAAAAGATATTTTATTAACTAAAACTAAGAGCCTCCAGGCGGTCAGGGTCCTCTCAGGCTTCTCCCACCCGTCTGGAGCGCCTTCTCCTGCTCAGCGTCCTTAAAGAAACAAAAATAAATTAAAAAGAGAAAGTTCAAAGGATTGTAGGACAAGTGGGTGCGGACGAAAAGAACAAAACGCCACCTGGACCGACCCAATCCTATACAGGACCATGGAAACAGACTCTCACTCTGTTCACATTGGCTGTCCCCCTCCTGGGCAGCTGCTCAGATGCTTCCCTTCAGCATCTGACAAAAAGAAGAGTCAACCAGAGTATTACGGGTCCAAAACCACACACCAGTTAAGCTAGAGTCACACAAACACTCAAAGTGCTTCAATACTCACAGCTCTCAACAGTAGCAACTAGTCCTGAAATCAGTGCCAGGCCTTAAGGGCCTATTTCAGCTCCAACAGGAGCAAACAACAACAATCTGAGAGGGTGGAGATCTCTCAGTATTTTTCAGTTACCTGACAGTGTCCTCAGTAGTTCCAATGAACCTCAGCTGAATTTCACACCTTCCAGTAGACTTCAATAAGCCTCCACTCATTCAACAAGCCTTTCTTGGTACAACGAGTCTCCACCCTGCACCAAACACAGCATGTCAGCTTTATAGGCAGGACCTGCAGGTGAACAGCAGCTTTGCCCAATCAAGCCTGAGTGAAGCAGGCTGAGTAATAAAAAAGGTGAGTTCTTCATTGAACCAGCAGGCTGCAGCAGTTTGTAGCAAAGATAAATAAAAGCAAGGATGTTTGAACTTCTAAAATCCCCAGGGTGCATAACATCCCCACCGCCAGAGTTTTGTTGGGGGAGAATGTGCAGATGTCACCTAAAGACACAGCACTCCTCCGCAAAAAAAAAAAAAAACATACTGGTATCTCAGAGGCGAAAAAGTGTATCACCTACAACATTATCCTTTCCTTTAATGTACTGTATAGCAATGTTGAAAGGTTGTAGCCGTAAGGACCATCTCATAAGACGTCGATTATGGTTGCACATTTGGTTCAAAAAGGTTAGAGGATTGTGATCTGTAAATATAACAACAGGGTCACATGAACCTCCAACGTACACTTCAAAGTGTTCCACGGCTAAAATCAGGGCTAAGGCCTCCTTTTCAATAGTGGAGTATTGTTTCTGATGTTTATTCAGTTTCTTTGAGTAATAGGAGACGGGGTGATCCACTCCATCAGCACCCTCCTGAAGAAGGACAGCTCCTATACCCGTATCACTTGCATCCACAGCTATTTTGAAAGGAACATCAAAATGTGGTGCGGATAACACTGGAGCGGTGGTTAACAACAACTTGGTTTGATCAAAGTCAAAGTCAACTTTATTGTCAGAACTGCAATATGTACAGGACATACACAGGACCGAAATTGCGTTTCTCTCAGTCCCTCGGTGCAACAGTAACCATCTAAACACTAAACACTAAAACATTTAATAAACATAAGCATAAAATAGTAAGAGTGTAACACTGTCCCGAGTTTTTCATAGTAGTATGAAAGTATGAAAATTTACACCAACACTGAAACACCAAACACCCCTGAAACACCAAACACCCAATGAACATAAGCATAAAATGAAATAATAAAAGTGTAATACTGTCCTGAGTTTTTGCATAGTAGTATAAAAAGTATAAAAAGTATATCTATAAAATAAACTGAAGGTTCTAGCATTGACATTTGCAAAGAGTGGCACAGCAGCATATAAGTTAATGTACACAGTATATGTATGAGGTATTTGATGTTGGTATATAGGCAAAGTGGCATATGCAGTGAGGCACATAAGGCACATTTGGCATCCTTAGATAAGGCTAGTCAGAGAATGCTGTATATGTATCTGCAGTAGTGTAGATAAAAGTAGTGTAAATGTAAACAGTAGTAATAAATGTAAAGCAGTAGTAATAAATGTAAACCGTATTAATAAATGTAAACAGTGAATGTAAACAGTAGTATGACTATAGGCAGTAATGTAATACAAACATTAGTGCAAATATGAGAAGTAGTGCAAACTGAATGAGCACAAGTGAATAACCCGTTTGATGACACAGAGTCCAGTGTTAAAAACTTTGTGTTGAGTGGTAATGTGTGAGAAAGTTTTTTGTGTTAAGGCAGTTCAAATGGGAGGGGAGGCAGAGCAGGCAGAGTGTTTAGCATTCTGACTGCCTGATGAACAGAGCTGTCTCTCAGTCTACTGGTACGAGCCTGGAGACTCCTCAGTCTCCTCCCTGATGGCAGCAGTCTAAAGCGGCTGTGTAGTGGGTGTGTGGGATCACCTGCCATGCAGTGGGCTTTCCGAGTGAGGCGTTTGCTGTGTAAGTCCTGCAGTGAGGGCAAGGAGGTGCCGACGATCTTCTCAGCTGCTCTCACGATGCGCTGGAGGCTCTTGCGGCATGATGCAGTACATGCACCAAACCACACCGTGATGCAGCTGGTCAGGACACTTTCTATGGCACCCCTGTAGAAGGTGCACATGATGGGGGTTGAAGCTCCAGCCCTTTTCAGCTTGCGGAGAAAGTAGAGGCGCTGGTGAGCCTTCTTGGCCAGTGCTGCAGTGTTCCTGCTCAAAAGCTGTTTGACACTGCTCATTCCACTTGAAAGCTACTTTGGGGCTAAGGAGGTCCGTCATGGGAGCCTCTACAGAGGAGAATTTTTTACAAAACCCTCTGTAATACCTAACCATGGCTAAATATCTCCTTAGTTCTGTACGGGTGGAGGGAACAGGAACAGATAGAATAGATTCTATCTTTGCCTCCACGGGACGTACATGACCACCTCCAACTATCTTTCCTAAATAGGTTACCGTGGCATGACCAAATTGACATTTGGACAAGTTAATAGTTAAGTTGGCTTTTTCTAGACGGGCAAAAACAATCTGCAGGTGTTTTAAATGATCATCCCATGTATCAGAGAAAATCACCACGTCGTCTAAATATGCTTCACAAAAATCAAGCTCAGACAACACAATGTTCATGAGCCTCTGAAAAGTGGCAGGAGTGTTGCACATTCCAAATGCCATTACAGTATACTGTAGAAAAGCATCTGGGGTGACAAAAGCAGACAGCTCCTGACCACGATCAGTTAAAGGAACTTGCCAATATCCTTTTAAAAGGTCAAGGGTAGTTACAAACTGTGCAGATCCAACGTGGTCCACACAGTCCTCCATCCTGGGTAACGGGTAGCAATCAGGTTTTGTTACCATGTTAATTTTTCTATAATCAGTACAAAACCTGTCACTTCTACCTTGTTTGATAGCTAACAGGCAAGGCGAACTCCATGCACTATTACTCTGAACAGCTAGTCCATTATCTAGCATATATTGCACTTGTTCTTTTAAACGCTGTCGCTTATCAGGATTTACTCGGTAAGGGTGTTGTTTTATTGGCTGTGTTTCACCCATGTCGATGTCGTGTTTTATCACTCCTGTACGAGAGGGAATATCAGAAAACAAGCCATTATAGGAGGCGATCAATTGTTTCAGGTCCTCTCTCTGCCTCTTATCAACAGGTCTGGTTCCTGTAAGGTCCCATTGTGGCTAGTTTGGGCCAGTTCCTATGGGACCGGTTTATTTCTGTACCCACTGCACGCTTAGGACCCCTTTAGTGGGCGTGAAGTTCTCCTGCAGTGGGCGGGTAATTCTCCTGCAGTGGGTGGATCATTAATATCAACGCTTCTAACCAGCTGGTGGCGCTAGTGATACATTAAGCTCTTTATTAACCACTAACACACACATTAGAAGAAGAGCTGGAAAAGAACACACAACCAAAGTGGATGAGCTTGTTTCTTTTTTGAACATTCTGCTTTGTCTGTGGCTTTTTCAGCCACAGACAAATGTTCATATACAGTATATATATATATATATATATATATATATATATATATATATATATATATATATATATATATGTATATATATATATATATATATATGTGTGTGTGTGTGTATATATACACATATATGTATATATATTGTATATACATACATGTGTACACATACAAACATATGCGTGAGTATATATATATATAATACACACACACGTGTTTATATATATACATACATATGTGTGTATATATACACATATATGTACACATACATACATAATATATACTGTACATACATATATATTTATATATACAGTACATACATATACACATATATACATATATATATATATATATATATATATATATATATATATATATATATATATATATATATATATATATATATATATATATATATATATATATATATATATATATATATATATATATATACATATATATTTATATATACACACATTGATGATGGTGGAGTACACTACTTTGGACAAAACTGAAAGTGGCATGCATCCTAAAAAATCTGCGCCGCTCCATTGTCCCAGTTGATCAACAAGTGTGTTCCAAACTAAAACATTTGTAATATAAACTTAACAATATGTAATCAATCAATTCCAATCAAAATATCAAAGCAACTTTATTTAAATACTGTAAATGTTACATGTCAATAAAATTGTAACAGTTTTAAAAAATGAAAGATTGGTGTTATTTGTAGAAACAGAAAAACATATTACTAAATCTGCAGTTATGTATGAAATATGAACTTAAAATATCATCACTGGAATCTTAACCTGTTGTTCCAAAACATGTAACAATAATTAAAAGTAAAATTTGGCCAATAGCTCAGGTAAAAATGCTGACCTGTAGAACATTTCTACATTTTTCACTGCTTCTGTAAAGAACTCACCATCAGACACAATCCTCTGTGAATAAAGTCATCTGACCCAGAACTAAAGTTCTTTAGTTTGTAGCAGGTCGCTTTTGTAAAAGAGTCCACGAGGCTCAATGAGATTTACCTGACTAAATAAAGGTTGAATGAAAAACACCATGAAGTCACAGTACCCCTGCTCCGTCACAAACTGAGCTTGTATGACATCTGCTGAGTTCATAGGACCTGTTTGTGTTGTCAATGCAGGACTGTTTTTTTTTTTAACTGAGGCACCGAGGACATCTTTGGCACAATGTGGACAAGGTGCAGGAGAGCAGAGCATCAGGAGAAGCTCTGAGGTCTGTTCGGCTGCAGTTGATGTGTAGTCTGGAGTCACAAGATCAGATCCTGATGCAGCAGTTCAGCGATGGCTTCATATGTCTGGCTGGCTGTTTTCACTGCCCCATCTGACAAACAACACAAAATTATTGTTATAATCTCCTCTAAACATCATTGTCCTTTGCTTTTATCTGTAATTTTCAAAGTTTGGAGTGTTTCTGTCATGGCATACTTGCTTTACAGTGCAGTGACTTGTCCCATCCTTCTCCAAGGACACCCACGGCTAGAGGATCTTTACACAGGAACTGACTGATTAACCTGAAATAAATCACATTACACATTAATACAGGCCTATAGGCCTAAGTGACAAATTTATGGATTTTTCCCCATATTTATAAACCATTTTTGGACTGAGATATGACCGTTTCCATTTATTCTGACTGAACCAAATCAAACCAAAAACAAAAACAGAAGTAACATGTATGGCATGAAGTTGGCGGTTGTATCACGTAATATGAAAACGTGGCTATAATGATAAATTCAAAAAAGTTCAAGACAAAAACAACTGGACTTTATTTATTATACTATGCTTTAGACTATTTTTTTCCTTCCTTGCACTTTTTAGAATTTACCATGTCCTGGATGACTGAGAATCTTCACTCGCTATTATCGACTCAAACGGCCTGCCATATTCCACATTCTGCTCTGCTTCGAACCTTGAAAACAGCTGCCAACTCGGCGAATTAGACCATTAAAGTGCATTTATTAAGCAAATGATAGACTCAGACACACCTCCTCTGCTACAATTTCGAGCTAACAAATATTGTTTATGTGATTTTCTTGTTATATTTCAGAGAAACGAGCCGTTCCGCCATCTTTTTTTTTTTTTCTAAAAGCCTCTCGGCTGTTGCCTGAAGTCAGTCTCTGAAACGGTCTTTCCGCAGTCCAAAAAAGCTAAGAAACAGTTGCATGACTCACTGGAAATATGCTTAAAGTTAGAAAACACTCACCTGCGCAGACACCTCTTGAAAAATCTTTTCATTGCACGTCACTCCATCCAGCTCCCTCTGAATATTTTCATCGGCCAGCAAATACAGAAAAGCCTGAACCTCCGCGTTTGACCACGGTTGTGACATAATTATTAGCCTGTGTTAATTCTCAAAAATGTGCTCCTCCAACTTGTTGTTCTAGAGTTTGGCGGGATGGCAGTTTGCATTGAGTGAGACAGGTCCCTCTTGTAAATGAGTCCCCGTGACTCAACAAGGCTGGCCTGTATAAATAAAGGTTGAATGAATGAATTTCCTGGAAGACTGAATCTTCTTCTTCTTCTTCTTCTTGGCGGATTGCAAACAACGTTCAGGTGCATACCGCCACCTACTGGAGAAGACTGAATCTCCGCCCTCCGACCTAGGACTACGCCCCCTGACCAATCAGTGACCACACTGTGCTGATGTCATAACTGGACCCTAGAGAACCGGACCTTTGTACCTCAGTGAGGCAGGCACCAAAATAGGACCGGTTTCACGTGAACAGGACCCTGTGGGTACACCCCATAACTAGTTGTTAACTAGTTACGAACGAGCCCGAACGAGCACGAACAGGACCTGTTGATAAGAGGCAATAGACTCATCCAGATGTGCTAGTGAAGATTCTCAGTCGTCCAGGACATGATAAATCAAAAAGGCGTTCAATTCAAGATCAACTGGACTTTATTTGTAACAGAAGACGTTTCGCTTCTCATCCGAGAAGCTTTATCAATTCAATGAACCAGACTGTGTGTGCGTGTGGATTTATAACAGGAGTCACGCACCATCATATGTAAATTGCAAGCTGAGGTAACACATACATGTAAATTGACAGATCACACCTTAACAGTAGGGAGTTCCCTTGAAGTCTCTGACAGAAGACACAACAACTGTATGTAAATTGACAAAAAACACCTCACAGCCCAACAACAGAGGTTTCTCAACAAACTTTGCTAGTCTAATTCACAGACAAGACATCTCTGCTCCCATCCGGTGTAAAACGTTTGTGAATCAGCCCCAAAACTGAGTTGTAAGTCTTGGAAAGTTGAAATCTCAGACCTCCTCCTCTGTTAAGAGAAGGTTTTTCTCTCTTAACATACACAACTTCCTTCACACCTCTCTCAAACCATCTGTGCTCTCGGTCCAAATGCAAATTTTGGGTTTCAAGTTTCCTTGAGAGGGGTTGGACACTCTTCCACTCTGGAGTTGCCCCTGGTGAGAGGCGCCGAGCAGGAGTGGGCATACTGGTTGCCCCCCATCTTGGTGCCTGTACGTTGGGGTTCACCCCGGTGAACGAGAGGGTAGCCTCCCTTCGCCTACGTGTGGGGGGACGGGCTCTGACTGTTGTTTGTGCCTATGCACCAAACGGCAGCTCAGACTACCCACCCTTTTTGGAGTCCTTGGAGGGGGTATTGGAGAGTGCGCCTCCTGGGGACTCCCTTGTTCTACTGGGGGACTTCAACGCTCACGTGGGCAATGACAGTGAGACCTGGAGGGGTGTGGTTGGGAGGAACGGCCCCCCTGATCTGAACCAGAGTGGTGTTCTGTTATTGGACTTCTGTGCTCGTCATGGATTGTCCATAACGAACACCATGTTTAAGCATAAGGGTGTCCATATGTGCTCTTGGCACCAGGACACCCTAGGTCGCAGTTCGATGATCGACTTTGTTGTCGTCTCATCTGATCTGCGGCCGCATGTCTTGGACACTCGGGTGAGGAGAGGGGCGGAGCTGTCAACTGACCACTACCTGGTGGTGAGTTGGCTCCGATGGTGGGGGAGGATGCCGGTCAGACCTGGCAGACCCAAACGTATTGTGAGGGTCTGCTGGGAACGTCTGGCAGAGTCTCCCGTAAGACGGAGCTTTAACTCCCACCTCCGGGAGAGCTTTGAACACGTTCCAAGGGAGGCGGGGGACATGGAGTCCGAGTGGGCCGTGTTCCGCGCCTCTATTGTCGAGGCAGCTTATCGGAGCTGTGGCCGCAAGGTTGTTGGTGCCTGTCGTGGTGGCAACCCTCGAACCCGGTGGTGGACACCGGCAGTGAGGGATGCTGTCAGGCTGAAGAAGGAGTCCTATTGGGCCTTTTTGGCTTGTGGGACCCCGGAAGCAGCTGATAGGTACCGGCAGTCCAAGCGGCATGCGGCTCGGGTGGTTGCTGAGGCAAAAACTCGGGCGTGGGAGGAGTTCGGAGAGGCCATGGAGAATGACTTCCGTACGGCTTCGAGGCGATTCTGGTCCACCATCCGGCGTCTCAGGGGGGGAAAGAGGTACGAGACCAACACCATTTATGGTGGAGGTGGCGTGCTACTGACCTCAACTCGGGATGTTGTGAGTCGGTGGGCGGAATACTTCGAAGACCTCCTCAATCCTACTGGCACGTCTTCCACTGAGGAAGCAGAGCCTGGGGACTTTGGGTCGGGTTCTCCGATCTCTGGTGCTGAGGTCGCCGAGGTGGTTAAAAAGCTCCGCGGTGGCAAGGCTCCGGGGGTGGATGAGATTCGCCCGGAGTTCCTTAGGGCTCTGGATGTTGTAGGGTTGTGTTGGCTTACGCGACTCTGCAATATCGCGTGGACATCGGGGGCAGTTCCCTTGGATTGGCAGACTGGGGTGGTGGTTCCCCTATTTAAAAAGGGGGACCGTAGGGTGTGTTCCAACTATAGGGGGATCACACTCTTAAGCCTCCCTGGTAAGGTCTATTCAGGGGTTCTGGAGAGGAGGGTCCGTCGGATAGTCGAACCTCGGATTCAGGAGGAGCAGTGTGGTTTTCGTCCTGGTCGTGGAACACTGGACCAGCTCTACACCCTCAGCAGGGTCCTGGAGGGTGCGTGGGAGTTTGCCCAACCAGTTTACATGTGCTTTGTGGACTTGGAGAAGGCATTCGACCGCGTCCCTCGGGGGGTTCTGTGGGGGGTACTCCGGGAGTATGGGGTACCAGGCCCTTTGATAAGGGCTGTTAGGTCCCTGTACGACCGGTGTCAGAGCTTGGTCCGCATTGCCGGCAGTAAGTCAGGCTCGTTTCCGGTGAGAGTTGGACTCCGCCAAGGTTGCCCTTTGTCACCGATTCTGTTCATAACTTTTATGGACAGAATTTCTAGGCGCAGCCAAGGTGTTGAGAGGATCCGTTTTGGTGACCTTAGAATCGCTTCTCTGTTTTTTGCAGATGATGTGGTCCTACTGGCTTCATCAGTTCGTGATTTACAACTTTCACTGGAGCGGTTTGCAGCCGAGTGTGATGCGGCCGGGATGAGGATCAGTTCCTCCAAATCCGAGGCCATGGTCTTGAGCCGGAAAAGGGTAGCATGCCCTCTCCGGGTCGGGGAGGAGGTCCTGCCCCAAGTGGAGGAGTTTAAGTATCTCGGGATCTTGTTCACGAATGAGGGAAAACTGGAGCGTGAGATCGATAGGCGGATAGGTGCAGCGTCCGCAGTGAAGCGGGCGCTGTACCGGTCTGTCGTGGTGAAGAGAGAGCTGAGTCAAAAGGCAAAGCTCTCAATTTACCGATCGATCTACGTTCCCACCCTCATCTATGGTCATGAGCTTTGGGTTATGACCGAAAGAACAAGATCTCGGATACAAGCGGCTGAAATGAGTTTTCTCCGCAGGGTGGCTGGACTCTCCCTTAGAGATAGGGTGAGAAGCTCAGTCATCCGGGAGGGACTCGGAGTAGAGCCGCTGCTTCTCCACATCGAGAGGAGCCAGTTGAGGTGGCTCGGGCATCTGGTTAGGATGCCTCCTGGACGCCTCCCTGGTGAGGTGTTCCGGGCATGTCCCACCGGGAGGAGACCCAGAGGAAGACCCAGGACGCGCTGGAGGGACTATGTTTCTCGGCTGGCCTGGGAACGCCTTGGGATTCCCCCGGAGGAGCTGCTCCAAGTGGCTGGGGAGAGGGAAGTCTGGGCCTCCCTACTTAGGCTGCTACCCCCGCGACCCGACCCCGGATAAGCGGAAGAAGATGGATGGATGGATGGATGGGTGCGTGACTCCTGTTATAAATCCACACGCACACACAGTCTGGTTCATTGAATTGATAAAGCTTCTCAGATGAGAAGCAAAACGTCTTCTGTTACAAATAAAGTCCAGTTGATCTTGAATTGAACACCTTTTTGACTCATCCAGATGGGTAAACAGCAGGTCTAAATTTTCTAAGTAGTATGAATTAGGAAGTTTCCCTTCCATGTCTGCAGGGGAACTGTCCAGCTCGCTTTCAGCATCTGAAAGTTCCTGTCTGTCTGCAGAGTCAGATACAGCACAAACTGTTTCTAATTGTTTGTTATCTGGTTCTATGTAGGATTTTATCATGATAATATGGCACAATCTAGAACTACATTTCCTGTCTGGGGTTGTGATTTTATAATCAAGATCAGATATCTTATCTTTAACAACATAAGGTCCACAGTATTTAGCTTGCAAGCTGGTATCTGGGACAGGAAGCAAGGTCAAAACCTTGTCTCCAGGCGGAAATGTTCTTTTCACAGCTTTTTTAATCAAAGAGTGATTTCATCCTGGCTTGTGTAGTTTGCATGTTTTTCTGAGCTATATCACATGCTCGTTTTAATTTAAAACGAAAATTACTGACGTAGTCCAATAGGTTCTGGTCAGTGTTCTCACACAGCTATTTCTCTTTTAAAAGCTTCAGAGGACCGCGCATGTTGTGAGCAAATACCAACTCAGCAGGACTAAATCCCAAAGACCCTTGAACCACTTCACGAATAGCAAACATCTGCATATGTACTCCTTCATCCCAGTCTTTTTCAAACTCTAAGCAGTAGGTATGTAACATAGTTTTCAATGTCTGATGAAAACGCTCAAGGGCACCTTGACTCTCAGGATGATAGGCAGTAGAACAGGAATGCTTAATATTCAACTGTTCTAAAACTTGTGAGAATATTTTAGACATGAAGTTACTACATCGATCTGTTTGCACTACACGAGGTAGTCCAAACAGAGAGAAGAATCTAGTAAGCACTTTGACTACCACGGGGTAGTTATTTTACGTACAGGGAACACGTCAGGGAATCTAGTTGCGGCACACATTATTGTGACTAAAAAATTATTCCCAGCTTTGGTCCTAGGCAAAGGACCAACTCAGTCAACAATAACCCGTTCGAACGGTTCACCCACCGCAGGAATGGGGTGAAGAGGGGCTGAAGGTATCACTTGGTTTGGTTTACCAGCCACCTGGCATACATGACAAGAATGACAGTGCATAATAACGTATTTTTTCAATCCTGGCCAAAAGAAATGATGCAGTATGCGATCATAAGTTTTTCTAATTCCTAAATGGCCAGCCATTGGATTGTCATGTGCTAAACGTAACACCTCAGTACGATAGGGTGTGGGAAGTACTATTTGTATGACATGGCGCCATTCATCATCAGGACGAACAGATAAAGGCGTCCATTTGCGCATTAATATGCCCTCTTTTAAAAAGTAACCTGTACTCAGATGCTTAGGGTCGTCTGTTAAATCGTCAGAAAAGAAGGCTTTTAATGACTCATCCTTCTTTTGAAGTTTAGCTAGCTGTTGGCTAGATAGAGACAGATTTATCTCTTCCAACTCCTTTACATCCATTTCCGTTTTTACAGGAAACTTTTCTTCCTCAGTACTCATCATAAAGCTTTCGCTCAAATCAACATTATCATCAGCATCTTTTTCTAGCTGCTGGCGTCTGTAAGCTGCTCGAGTTACAGCACAAGAAGTAAAAACGTCAGGATATTTACAAGCCATCTCATCTGGTTGAGCACACAGTACCGGAATGGGTGTTACATCAGGAGTAACAAGCACGCGTCCGCCCGCCAAATCATTACCCATAATCATAGTGACTCCAGCAATAGGAAAGCTTGGTCGCAGTCCGACCACAGCTTCTCCTGAACACAATTCAGAATGGATTAAAATTCTGGCTAAAGGCACTTTAAAATCCTTCATGCTTGTAGTGATACACCTAATCTCTGATATTGTAGGCTTGACCTTCAAGTACACCTCTCTGCATCTCTTTGAAACTCTAAGTGTTACACCTTCTTGAAGCCCTCAAGGAGACGAGTGGACACTATTTTGGTTAACAATTATTATGAATTAATGGACACTAATTAATCAGATTGAACTTTCTTTTTAATGTGTGTTAATTCAGAATTGATCTACAGTATATTTTGTCATTTTAATGATGATCTGTTACTTGCATGAGTTTGACCTTTCTGGTTTTATTTCTGCAAGAACAAGCAGGTTCTGAATCTGGGACGTAAAGGCTGTGCAACTTCCTTCTCTGTTTTGTCTGTGAAAGTTAGACATAATATTCTCTGTGCTCACAAGCAGGCCATCTGGCTGTTTATGTAAACAGTTTTCCTGTTGTCCGTCAAGAGACTTTCTGCCTATGGAATTAAACTTCCATCTTTTATTTTGTTAAAACCAGCCAATAGTTATTAAGGAGGTGGGTCAGACCCCGCCTCCCATATAAAGGTCATTTCCTGCATTTTTCTTTAGTGCTTTTGGAGAGAACTAACTCACATCTGGTTTTCCTCCTCTGGAAAAGCTGGAGACGTTCCGGTCATTTGTGTCAACTAGACCCACGTCTCAGCTGGAGTCACGGCAAAGCCTTGCTGTGCCTCGAAACACTCATTTCTGAAAGAATTTGTTTTCGGAAGTTTTATTTTGAAAGTCAGTCAGCGCGCTTGACCTTTGTTCCCTGCCGAGGGAGGCGAGTTTCCTCGTATCGTGAATCAGCCACACACGCTGAAGTTCCAACTGGACGGCCGTTGGACAAACTCATCCACGTCGTGTGTCCAGACACTTCTCCACTCTTATCTCCAAGAGACGAACCGTCAACAGGTAACGAGTCGTGGTGTGCTTGAACGTGCGGGAGCCCAGCAGTCTGCTCGTGTGGGGAAAAAGGTGTCACCCTGTCTGCTCAAAATAATCAACTTCGGTTAACTTAGCTTTCACTTTATTTCGGTAACACTTTATAATAACTACACATTATTTAGCCTTATTTAAGCATTAATAAACATTTAATTAACATTGAAAACATCATTAATTAAGGATGATTCACACTTAATACACTATTAATTAACACACTTATTAACGCTTTATACATAAAGAATAATGAGTTCCAAAACCTACGTACTCAATGTTTATTCATGCTTAATAACTCATGAATTAACTATGCTATCTATATTTGTGAATGCTCAAATTAATGTGCTTTCACCACATGTATTAAATGCGTACTAATTGTTAAATAATGTTTGAATTCACTATCTATTAATCCTGCAATGCATCATTAATTAAGGCAGTTGCTAGTAGTTACTTAAGTGTATTTGTGAACCCTTCTAAAGTGAAGACTATTCATGCTTTATTAAGGTTTTGTTAATGTTTAATAAATCCTAAATAGCCACAAGTGTATGAATGTCTGAATGAATGGGTGGATGGTTGGTATTGTAAAGCGCTTTGGGGCTCCTCACAGGGAGCTGGAAAGCGCTATATAAATAAGCTCCATTTACCATTTACAAGTTATTTTTCACTTGTGGAAATCTAAAATGTTTACCCAACCTGGGTCATGAAACACTCAACCTGTAGCAGGTCACTAAAGTGGCAAAAATTGTGTCAAAGAAAAGTAGTGCAAAACATTTTGGTCACAAATCAAATGATAGGATTTTACAACGTTTCACTGACGTTTTTCTTTTTCTGTTCGTGTTGAAGCGGCTGCTTCAACAACCCGCCCGGACAGAAAAAGCTGTGACACAAAACGTGCGTGGTGACGTCGTTGTTACGCAGCGCTCACTCCAACAGCAGGCGTTAGCGATAGCAGGCTAAAAGCTAAGCTAGTCTCCAAAGCGCGTTGTTTTCGCTTCAAAACGAGTCAAACGAGTGCTCATGACCGTCAGAATGTGACTGAACAAAGTTTCACAAGCGAAGAGAAAGCTGACGACATCACGATGTGGACGTAGTTCGGTTTTGTTAAACTGCAGGCTTCTTCTGCAGCGAGTCCTACTCGG
>JBBPBX010019694.1:7380-21683 GCA_038048925.1 Garcialebias charrua | reverse complement strand
GTTTTCGCTTCAAAACGAGTCAAACGAGTGCTCATGACCGTCAGAATGTGACTGAACAAAGTTTCACAAGCGAAGAGAAAGCTGACGACATCACTGATGAGAGGAAAGACTAATTCGTCGGTGTGGACGTAGTTCGGTTTTGTTAAACTGCAGGCTTCTTCTGCAGCGAGTCCTACTCGGTTTCTTTATTTTGCAAAACGTGACGGAGTCGTTCTAACTAGCGGTGGGAACATCTAACTGACAGATGTATGTTTTATTGACTTTTAGAAAATGTCAATACAAACCTGTTTTTGGTATTCAACGTCTCCTGCTTTGATTTTTGTCTGATTTCCACAAGTGAAAAATAACTTCTGGCTATTTAGGATTTATTCAACATGAACAAAACCTTAATAAAGCATGAATAGTCTTCACTTTAGAAGGGTTCACAAATACACTTAAGTAACTACTAGCAACTGCCTTAATTAATGATGCATTGCAGGATTAATAGATAGTGAATTCATTTTGTCTGATTTCCCCAAGTGAAAAATAACTTGTGGCTATTTAGGATTTATTAAACATTAACAAAACCTTAATAAAGCATGAATAGTCTTCACTTTAGAAGGGTTCACAAATACACTTAAGTAACTACTAGCAACTGCCTTAATTAATGATGCATTGCAGGATTAATAGATAGTGAATTCAAACATTATTTAACAATTAGTACGCATTTAAATAAGTGTGTTAATTAATAGTGTATTAAGTGTGAATCATCCTTAATTAATGATGTTTTCAATGTTAATTAAATGTTTATTAATGCTTAAATAAGGCTAAATGATGTGTAGTTATTATAAAGTGTTACCATAATTTCTTTTTCTCTTAAAGATGTTTGTTGAGCGAGCTCTGTGGCTCTCACAGTGGCTTCATTCTCGTTATTCCTTCTGTCAGCTTCAGCAGCAAGTTCAGCTTTTCTCATCTCAGCTTCTTCTTTCATTCTGTCAGCTTCAAGTTCAGCTTTTCTCATCTCAGTTTCTTTTTTCTTTCTGTCAGCTTCAGCTGCAAGTTCAGCTTTTCTCATCTCTAATTCAAGTTCCTTCAAACGCACCTCCTTATCCACAGCATAAGAGGTAGGTAAGCCAACAGGACTCTTGACAGGACTTGTTGCAGCCGGCAAAATCCCAAGCTGAACCAAAGCAACGATCAGTTCATCTTCAACACTGTCTCGTTTAGTGCGTTTATCAATAACTATTTTAAAATGGTCTGCTACAGACAACAGCTGTTCCTTTGTACATGTTGCTAAAACATCTGCTGTCGGATCATCCAAAAAACTGTCTAACTCGAACTCCATAATTTTAAGTTAGACACAAAAATAGTCAGTCTGAAATAACACTAAAGAATCCGAGCTACCAATGAACGTAGCACACACAAAAAGTACGCACCTGAGAGCGCTCAACTCAATCAGCACAACTGATCCAAAAATTAAGTGGATAAACCACTAGAATATGACTAGCCCAAAATACAGCCCAAAATATTTTAGGACAACAGTCACGGCTTTTAGTAAGTAATGCAAAAACAGAGCCAACCTCTTTAAGCAGTAGACTACTAAAGTACCACAGAGCATAACAGGTGCTCAAACCCGCAAAAGTGCACTGATTAGCAACGTTTAAAACACTAAAGACAAATTAACTCATGAGACAAGCCCCCAAATGTGTTTAAGCAAAAACTGACAACCACTAACCTAGCTCATTAAGTTAATTAATATCATATACCGGACAAGTCCCCAATAAATATGTTACGACCGTATGAGGGCCAAAACATATTTAAAGGACACTGGACACAAGAAAAGGTTTAAAATATATTTTATTAACTAAAACTAAGAGCCTCCAGGCGGTCAGGGTCCTCTCAGGCTTCTCCCACCCGTCTGGAGCGCCTTCTCCTGCTCAGCGTCCTTAAAGAAACAAAAATAAATTAAACAGAGAAAGTTCAAAGGATTGTAGGACAAGTGGGTGCGGACGAAAAGAACAAAACGCCACCTGGACCGACCCAATCCTATACAGGACCGTCGTGTCTTCCCAGGCGACGATCTACCTGGCCAATAATCCCTCTGAATAAACAGAAAAGCGATAACTGAACTACCGACACCCACACAGTCAAAAGTATCAAATAAATAGAGAAAAATATGGAAACAGACTCTCACTCTGTTCACATTGGCTGTCCCCCTCCTGGGCAGCTGCTCAGATGCTTCCCTTCAGCATCTGACAAAAAAGAAGAGTCAACCAGAGTATTGCGGGTCCAAAACCACACACCAGTTAAGCTAGAGACATACAAACACTCAAAGTGCTTCAATACTCACAGCTCTCAACAGTAGCAACTAGTCCTGAAACCAGTGCCAGGCATTAAGGGCCTATTTCAGCTCCAACAGGAGCAAACAACAACAATCTGAGAGGGTGGAGATCTCTCAGTATTGTTCAGTTACCTGACAGTGTCCTCAGCAGTTCCAGTGAACCTCAGCTGAATTTCACACCTTCCAGTAGACTTCAATAAGCCTCCACTCGTTCAACAAGCCTTTATTGGTACAACGAGTCTCCACCCTGCACCAAACACAGCATGTCAGCTTTATAGGCAGGACCTGCAGGTGAACAGCAGCTCTGCCCAATCAAGCCTGAGTGAAGCAGGCTGAGTAATAAAAAAAGGTGAGTTCTTCATTGAACCAGCAGGCTGTAGCAGTTTGCATCAAAGATAAATAAAAGCAAGGATGTTTGAACTTCTAAAACCCTCAGGGTGCATAACATAAATAATTAAAATCCTAAATTTAAAATATTTACAGTTTAAAAAGTCAGTCAACTCCAATCAACATTAAAAGTGCAATTCATGGCAGTACATTTAAAACAGGAAAATCACACACACACACACATATACACACTAGGGATGCACCGATCCACATTTCTCACTTCCGATCCGATACATAACAACTGAGTATCGACCGATACCGATACTTTTCCGATCCGATATCGGTGTTCAAGCATAGGAGGCTGTAATAATTAAGTTCTTGAAGGGAGAGCACGTATGTTGCACAAAACTCGGACTTGTGTGAGGTAAACCCAAAGAAGACACTCTGAGCCTCACTACAGTAATTCACAAACAAATGGCATACAAGAAGAGGCAGGTCTCTTCCACAGACGTCCTTCTGACTCATGGTGCAAGGAACACTAGTCTAAAATACTGCTAAGCATTATGGGAAATCATCACATTCTACTCCCCATTTTCTAGTCTTATTTTTAATTCTGGCACTATATGAGTTGTAATTCTTGTTGAATTTTATCAACAGATACAGATTTAATCTATAATTGAACACTAATATACCGCTAAGTAACAATGTTAAGACAGAAGTCACAGAGTATGGTGAAATATATGTGCTCTCTGACATCTAGAAAGTATCGGAAATATCGGCAGGTTGGTTCCGATACCCGATACTTACATTCTGCTGGTATCGGATACCGATACCGATACTGGATCGGATCTGCCCCATCCCTAATACACATACACACACACACACACACACACTTCCTACACCAAACCAGGAGTACTGTCACCTCCTGGAGGGATTCGGTAATAGTCACAGGACAGTTCAGAGTCCACCCTGGTAGGATCTGTCATCCGGAAGAGACACCACTCAAGCCGACGCCTGTTCATTTAGTTGAGCTGGACTTCAGTCGGCCCAACTCAGCCCGCAGGACACGTGACGCAGCCAGCCCCACGCCGTCCAGACAACGGGCACCAACACAGGACCAGTCGGCAGTCGATGGACGACCCAGGTGGAGGTAGAAAACCAGTTGGGACAGCAGTAGACGAACACCCAGGACAAATAGCCGACAGAAGGATGCCAAGGACAAACAGCAGGGACTAAAACAATAAATATTTAACATTAAAATCTAAAAAGTAAGAGAACAGACAGACAAAATAGTGCTTTACTCACCATCGAGCTCCACCTCTAGCAGGAGAGGGAAGCAGGAAGCTTGTCAGTGGTCGCGAGAACAATAGATCATCGCGACCTAAAGCCCCCAATTACGCTAGCGCGTGACACAGCCAGCAAACGCCGCCGGAAGGTGAATGACCTGTAATCACCCCTGGAGGCTGGGCCCGTTTTATACAGGAAGCCAGCCCCAGACCCACCAATCACATCGCAGCACCTGTGTGGTGCATTTAATGTCCGCAGGACATCCTACCACAGTAGGATCAGACTTCAATTAAATTATTGTTTTGTTAAGTAGTGGATGAAGGTCACCAGTTAACTCAAGTTCAAGTTACTTTATTGTCATTCATATCACTGGTGGTACATGAGGTAGAACAAAATTGTGTCAGGGTCGGGTCTCAGTTACATCCAACTTCTTCTTCTTTCGGCTTTTCCCTCTTCAGGGGTCTCTGCAGCGAATCATCCTCCTCCATCTCAATCTGCCCTCTGCATCCTCTGTCCTCACTCCAACTACCTCTATATCCTCTCTAACGGCATCCATATATCTTCTATTTGTCTTTTTCCTGGCAGCTGCATTTCGAACATACTTTTACCAATATATCCACTGTCCCTAATTCGGACATGTCCAAACCATATCAGCCTTGCCTCTCTAACTTTATCTCCCAGTTTTTTCAACCTGTGCTGTAACTCTGATGATCTCATTCCTAATCTTATCAATCATTGTCACTCCTAAGGAGAACCTCAACATCTTCATTTCTGCCACTCCCAGTTCTTTCTCCTGTCTTTTTGTCAATGTCTCTGTCTCCAGACCATACAACATGGCTGGTCTCACCACTGTCTTTTAAACTTTTCCTTTGACCTTTGCTGAAACCTTTTGTCACAAATCACTCCTGAAACTTTTCTCCATCCACTCCATCCTGCCTGAGCTCTCTTTTTCACCTCTTTACCACACTCCCTATATTCCTGGACCGTGGACCCCAAGTACTTGACGTCCTACACCTTTTGGACCTCTGCTTCTTGTAGCATAACTTTTCACCGGCCTCCCTCTCATTCATACACATGTACTCTGTCTTACTACGGCTGACTTTCATTCCTCTTCTTTCAAGTGCATACCTCCACCTCTCTAAGTTCTCTTCCACATGTTCCCTGTTCTCACCACAGATCACAATGTCATCTGCAGACATCATAGTCCATGGGGATTCCTGCCTGACCTCTGTCTTACTACGGCTGACTTTCATTCCTCTTCTTTCAAGTGCATACCTCCACCTCTCTAAGTTCTCTTCCACATGTTCCCTGTTCTCACCACAGATCACAATGTCATCTGCAGACATCATAGTCCATGGGGATTCCTGCCTGACCTCATCTGTTAGTCAGTCCATCACCAGAGCCAAAAAAAGGGGTTCAGGGTCGATCCTTGATGCAGTTCCACCTCCACATTAAAGCTATTTGTCATCCCTACAGCCAATCTCACCAATGTTCTGCTGCAGCTTTAGGCAGAGGTTTTTTACAGCTGACTCCAACGTTGGTTGTTGTAGCCTTTTGAAGACTGTTCGGGCAACCTTTAGAGTATTTTTGTACTCCTGATCCCCTTTTTGCTCTACTTAGCAGCGTAGTTTTGAGTTTGACTGGTTGTTCAAATTTAAAAAATTTGTTTTTGGAAAGTTTGATGAACCTTTAATGTTGTTTTGTTTTGGTTGTTTTGAGTCTGGACTGGACTGACTTGTTTGGTTATTTTTATTTTTGTTATTTAATTGTTGAGGCAACATTTGACTCACTTTAGTATATTTTTGTTACTCCAAGTTTGTTGGGTCAAAGAGTACTTGTCTGTGGAACCTTTTTCTTTGTAATAAACCCCTTTTATTTTATTTTTATTTTTATTTTTTTATTTTTTTTTTCCATTTATAGATGGCCTCCCTTCACACCTTATAGCCATCCTCTCACTCCAATATGTATTTTTTTTTTTTTTTATATAGAGAGAAAGAAAGAAAAGAGAAAGTGAGACAACAAAACAACAATTATCCACAAAAAGAGCACAAGGCAAACACACCAAACCTCCGTCCACAATCCTGCAAAGCACATGACAGAGCACAGCAACAAAACATACAAGCATAAAGACTGATAATATTCATGACCTTGCATTAGATTTCTATATATAAACATACCCATACCTACAAGTATATATACAGTATACATACATATATATTTATATTCATTTATATACCCATCTACATATATCTACATATACATCCCTACATCCATTTGTGTGTGGTTGTGAGCATGCATAAGTGAATAAGGTTCCTCCAATAGAACATTTAGTAGCGAATGTGAAGCATCAGAGATCTGTCCCTCCAAAGCCCGAGACAGACGAAAGGGCGATCAGAGCCCAAGACCCCAGGAAGGACCCCGAGCCCAGAGTCCCCAGGACCACCCGAACAGGACGAGCCACTCGTCAACTCCCCAGATCCGACCAAGGGGAAGAACCGGACGAACCCCACCAGGGACCACACACAATGACCCCCCGGGGTCAACAGCGACAAATACACAGGCCCCCGCACCCCTTTTAAACTCAATCAACTCCATCTTTTTTTTCCTCTGGACACATTTTATGTTACACCACCTGATACCCTAGACCTGGGGGCGTAACAGTTGAGAATCAGTTTTGTTTGGTGTTTCCTCAGACTGATGAAGCCCTTCAGATGGAAGGCAAAATGTCTCAGCACAAAAAAAAAAAAAAACGTCCAGATGACCTGACTGAACACTGTTAGATTTTACCATAACATACCATTTTATTTATAAAGCGCTTTAAGTTGAGGAGCATCAAATATAGAACCACTAGACTGAGGAACAGCTTCTACTCTGAGGCTGTTAGACTCATGAATAAATAATCAATACGAATAAACACTGCAAAATATCACATCATGCTGATGCTGATCTGTTTTCTTGTTGCTGTGTTCATCTGTGACCATCTGCTCATACAGACTCGTGTTCGTGCTGCTGTTTATAATGATGTTTTTCTATTACATTAGGGCTTAGTGTATTACTAGTTGATGTTTTTTTTCTTAGTTAATCCTAGATGTTATTACTGTTTTTCTCTTGCATTTGTTGTTGGATGTAACTGGGACCCGGTGTACATAATCTCGTTTTCATCACATGTACCACATGCGGTGCAAATGACAATAAAGACTCTCTGACTCTGACTAAACAGCGACAGGGCCAACCAAAGTAGTGTACAAAGAAACAAACAGGCAAAGCACACAGAAACCTATAACATAACATAAAATCAAAATATACAAACAAAATTATAGCAGATAATAACATAACGACTAACACAGTTTGATGCATACAGGTTCAACAGTGTTGAAAGCTAGGGAATAGTAGTAGGCTTTCAAGTGGGATTTAAAAACTGTGAGGGAGGGGACCTGCCTGACAAGCAGAGTTAACTCGTTCCAAAGTCTTGGGCCTGCGACAGAGAAGCCCTGTCACCTCTGCGCTTAACACGAGTTCCTTGAACTGTGAGACGCAACCGGTCCGCTGACCTTTGAGCACGTGGTGGGACATATGGCTGTAGCAAAGCAGAGAGATGGGGGGAGAGACTGTTCAGCGCTTTGTAGACATACAGGAGTATTTTGAGAGTATTTTCTACGAACATGTATTCTTGCATAATGTTCAACTTGACTAAAGCCCACAAAAAAAGAATAGTGATTCATGGAGCATGGTTAACTAGTTGGACAACAAGAAAAAGAGCAAACAATTTCTTTAAAAAATTACAGTTACTGTATATGCAGGAAAACATTAAATGAAAATATGCCATTTTTAACTTTTTGGTGGGATCACCCATGTCTAAAACTGTTACAGGTAATTGTTTTTTTAATCAAACCTCTTCAAAGCTTTAAGAAAAAGCATAATACATGGAAAGCATCAAGCTAATATTTCTTTGACACATTAGGCAGTATATACAGTGTATTTCAAGTATTAATGGTAAGAGGTAAACGGAACACTTTAGAATGATCGGTGGTCGACTGTAAGACCCTTGCATGCTCCTGCAAAACAAGTCACTAACATGAGCACTCATAATAATGTCTTGACCTTTCTGAAAACCATCCACTTAACAGGCAGCTGTGGTTTATTACATATACATATTACTTTAGATTGGGTTGTTCCAATATTATTGAAATGTCTTTGCTACACTGTTAAAAATACAACAGGAATACAGCAACTGAGAGCTCTTAGAGTTTGTCTATTTTCTTTGCAGGTATTTTAAGGGCACAGTGGGACACTTTACACTACTCCTGTCTTTTCAGTGTGATGTGTACAAAGTATCTTCCCAGAGGTTTATATACATACAAATTACATTAACCTTTGAGAGGAATCTTGATAGTTCACAACACCACAGCTAGTAAACAATCTTGTTACCAGGGTTCATAGTTCCGTTAAGACTCCTTCACATTATGAATCATGGCAAGCATAATTATCTTTTTCTCCTGTGATTAGGATCACATCACATCATATCCAAGGATAATCCAGCTGCTTTATTTCAGATTATTAACGCAATAGTCTGAGATGTTGTGAAGCTCTCTATGACTGTCTTACTTTCTACAGAACAGAATGTTTCCCCGGGGAGATCCCATTCCCATTTCATTCAGATAACAACATGTGAAGGTGTAATCTGCTTTGACAGTTGGTGGACAAATAAACTCAAACTCTCAGGTCTGTGGTTTACTCTCTGTGCTTCACCTGGGTGTTCATGCCCAGAGCAGCTTTCACTTTCCTCACATATCCATTCATTCTCTTCAGTGGCTGTTGTAGTGCCTGAGGGAGTGGGATGTTATTTTGGGTCCATGTTAGCTTCCTTTGTAGGAATGACGTTGTCTGGTTTCATACATGACCTCTTGTAGCCTTGTGTAAAGCCTTGCTCAAGTTTTTATATTCTTTGGCATCTAATAAACTACACTCCTTCTGCCATCATTTTAGTGACTTACAGTATTGACATGGAATTTTTGTAAAAAAAAATATAAAAATAATAACTGATCAGAACAAACAGAATTATAAACAATTGTTTGTAGAAGCCACCAGAAAATGAACCTGGATGAGGCACTCCATGTCAGAACTATTGTTCTTTTAGGCTCATTAGACCCTGCTGATGCATGGACACCTGCAGTCAGACTGGCAGGCAAGAGGGGAGGCAGACAGCTAAGGTAGCCGATCTGAAAAATGAGTAGGCACGCAAGTAAGCATGAGCACAGAGCAGTGGGCTCTTGACAATGAACAGTAACCACCAATGGTCCTCTTACAGCCCACACGCCTGATTAATGAGGACAGATTTGCTGAATGGCTGAGATGGTTAGTGTAGGCAAACAAGGATTAGTAGAAAAGAAAAGTGGGGACAGTGAGGCAAAGGAAGGATTGAAGGTGTAGCAGAAAGGATATCACTCCCTGCGATTAGACACATCCATTCAACTTTTAAAGCTCAATAGTTTGAATACACTCAGTTTTATGAAATAAAATATTTATTTCCCCTATTATTTTTCAATTACATTACAAATTCAACATAATGTTGTAGATGTGAAAAGAAAACCAATTCAACTTTCTGACATACAAATAATTACATTGTCAGGTTCTGGTGGGGAATAACCCAAGAATACAGACACATATATTGAGTAAAAAAAAAAAAATTAAAAATTAAAACTAAAAAGTTGACGTGGCAGCAATAACAAAAAACAAAATTAAAATCACAGAGACACTGTGGAGAAATGGACATGCTTGAAGTACAATGGTGGATTAAAAACTGAGAAAATAAAAAGGCTGGAATTGAGGAGGTAAGTGGAGCAGGAGGTAAGAAGCAGAGGGTGACTTGAAAATGTACTGAATATGATGAAACACTTCGAGACAATTAAACACAAAGAAAAGCACAGAATATAAAAATTGCAAAGGAGTAAAGCCAGATATTGGAAACCAAAAGCACAATAAACTAGCAAAATCAACTAAAGGATACAGATCCTGACACGTATTAACTTTTTTATTTGTATTTTTCACAAATCAGAAACAAGTTTTAGATAAACACATACAAGTACTACAAATAAAAGTAAATATTTAGAAAAGTTCAAATTCAAGGTCAAGTTCAAGGTTCTTTATTGTCATTTGCATCACATGTGGTACATGAGGTGGAACAAAATGGTGAACACAGGCTCCCAGTTATATCCAACAATAGCAAACATATACATTGTAAAGAAAAACAGTACTAAGGATCTAAGATATAAACTAAAAAATACATTAAACAATGAAACACTCTAAACATTAATAGTGCAAAACAATATGCCAAACAACAGCAGCACGAACATGAGTCTCTGTGAGCAGATGAGTGTGAATGGACACAGCAGCATCAGCAGCATGAGATAAGCAGCATGGATAATCAGCAGCAAATATCAGCAATCAAGTGGCATTACAGTGATTTTTTTCACAGTGATTATCCTGGTTAGAAATTCATGAGTCTAACAGCTTCAGGGCAGAAGCTGTTCCTCAGTACAGTATAGTGGTTCTACACTTAATGCTCTGCAACCTTCAGGGGGATTGGGGCAAAAAGTGTGTGTGCTGGGTGAGTGGGGTCCTTCATGATGCAGGTGGCCCTCTTCCTGCATCAGGAGGTGTAGATGTCTGTGATTGTGGGGAGGCTGACTCCAACGGTCTTGTGTGCAGCCTTCACCAATAATGGCAAAGCTTTTTCTTTCTGCAGCTGTGCAGCTTCGGGACAAAAGTAAATAGAAAACAGAACATTGGGATGGTAGAAAAGCTGTTCCCTGACTTTTATCTTGGTCATTATTGAGACATGCTGTTACCGCCGAAGGCACGTAGCATATTAATGGACATAAGAAACGAGGTTTAAAAAAAAAAAGTTTTATTTTTAGTCTCTCCAGCTCCTTTAAACGGACCTCAGCTTCCTCGTGTCCACCGGATCACAAAGTAAAAAGAAAAGTCAGACCAGGTTGAATACAGCTTCAGGATGATTAATAAACAAAAACAAACTCCAAGTCCAGCGGGTCGCTCACGGCTCCTGACTTAAGCACCCAGGTTAAGCATGTCCCGTACACAACAACGACAGCAGGTCACAGGTAAATATATTAACACAGTATTCAGCAGGAGGTAAAATAATAGAGCAGCACTCTTTATATGCTATAATCATGTATCTCAGTTTCCAGTGTGCTATGAGGGCTCTCCAGCTGTGAATGATGGGGGTGAAACTGATCATTCCCTGTTTAGACCAAAGGGATGCTTTTTTCATACAGGAAGTTGGTCCCAGCAGTTCTTCCTCTGAAATGATTGTCAAATGGTGTCACTATTGAGTTTGTTGATTCCTATAAATATTTGGGTATCTTGGTCGACTCACATCTCTCTTTTAAGCTCTACGTGGAAAATCTTTTAAAGAAACTGAAAGTTAAACTGGGTTTCTTTTTCAGAAACGGATCCTGTCTAACTCTGAATGTTAGGAATCACCTTGTAACTGTGACTTTCCTTCCCTCCATTGACTACGGAGACATTATTTACATGAACGCTCCTACCCTGCAGATGTTGGATGCTGTCTATCATGGTGCACTAAGATTCATAACTGGCTGTGATTATTGTACCCACCACTGCACCCTGTATTCACTGGTTAACTGGACATCATTAACCTCACGCAGACTCTTCCACTGGTACATTTTCATCTTTAAATCACTTCTTGGTCTGCTGCCTTCATACAACTTCTCCTACACGTCTCTGCATGAGTACAGCTACAGTGTTTGCTCTCCGGACATGATTACCTGCAGTCTTCCCTCAGTGAGGACTGAACTTGGCAAAAGGACCTTCTCCTACTCCGCTCCTGTTTCCTGGAATATCTTGCAAAAAAGATCTGAAGCTCTCGACCTTGACCTCTCTGTGGCTTTAAGCATCTGTTGGACTCCTGGCAAGAACCAATGCAGACATGTTCCTGTTTTTAGTTTTCTACATTCACCTTATAATCTAGTTGTTTTTGCAACTTTTTCCCCCTCTTATTTTAATTTAAAAAAAAAAATCTGTATGCCTCTTTTATGATTGTCTATTGTTGTCATTGTTATCCACTGCTGTCATCACTCTTTGTTGAAATCAGAGTTCTCTTTTAACCTTCCTACGGTGTAGTGACCCGTTTTAAATTTTAAATCATGCTACTGTCTTTTAAATATATTTTTTTGCATCAAGGCTTTTTGACTTTGTCTGGAACCTTTATTTAAATTAAAAAAATTAAAAAAAATCAATTTAAATTTAAATTTTATTTTTTATAAAACAACACGCACTTGCCGCGCTGGGGTCATTTGTGACCCAGTTATGGTATAAGACTATCAATGATACTGTCTTTTAAATATTTTTTTTGCATCAAGGCTTTTTGACTTTGTCTGGAGCCTTTATTTAAATAAATAAAAATATATATATTTTATTTAAATTTAAATTTTATTTTTTATAAAACAACATGCACTTGCCGCGCTGGGGTCATTTGTGACCCAGTTATGGTATAAGACTATCAACCAATAATCAGTGTCAAAACTGAAATCATAAACACACTGTGACCTCACTAACTTTGTCATACATATGTTATTTTAGAGATGTGTTCTAATACTTCTTTAAAAAAACAGTTTTGATGGCATTTTTTGGCTGATTTAAGACGGGTCACAACTGACCCGTTAACATCATAACTCAATATCTAATGTTATCAAATTAATAAACTCGTTTTCAAAAGTTTCTGATTATTCTATAAACTGGACAAAGTCTACAGTTCTTCCAATAAATTGCGTGTTTAATAATTATCTTAATGAAAAACTACAATCAGGTAACATTAAATATTTAGGTGTTAATATCTCTCCTAAATTGGAAGATTTAATAAAATTAAATCATATCCCACTATTAAAGAAAATTGAAGACGATCTTACTAGATGGAGATCTCTACCCATATCACTTATGGGAAGAGTTGCCTCAGTAAAAATGATGGTGCTGCCGAGAATAAATTATTTATTCTCAATGATTCCAAATAAACCTTCAACTGAATGGTTTAAGTCCCTGGACTCTTCTATATCTAAATTCCTTTGGAAAAATAAAACTCCACGTATTAGTTTAAAAACATTACAGAAATCTAAAGATACCGGAGGATTAGAACTTCCAAACTTTTATTACTACTATTTAGCCAACAGGTTACAATATATATCAAAGTGGTTAAAACCGAATGCACTAGATGAAACTTGGATAGATATAGAACAAACTTTATGTAATAATATTAGGATTTCAGATCTACCATTTATCAGTACAGTTTTAAAAAGACATGTCTGCTTTAAGAGCATCAATATTAGCTCATCTCTGATGGCATGGTGGGAGTATCTGAAAATGACAAAGTCTTCACTTCTCCCATGTAGACATACACCTCTCTGGAACAATCCTGACATTCAACAAGAAAATAATATGTTAAATTTCCCAGGTTGGAGAATGAAAGGAATTGATTGTCTGGAACACATATTTGAGGGCATAGACTTTATTCCATTTAATAAATTAATAATACAATATGACATTGATAATAAATATTTCCTACAATACCAACAAATTAAGTCAATTGTAAAAAAGAAATTTAAGCTTAATAAAACATTGTTGGAAACACCAACATGTGTGTTAGAGTTTATTAATTTTCAACCACCTAAATTATTATCTAAAATATACAAAAAATTATCTAGAATCAAAAAAAGGCGTTCAAGACAGGATCAACTGGACTTTATTTGTTGCAGAAAACGTTTCGACTTCTGTATTTCTGCAACAAATAAAGTCCAGTTGATCCTGTATTGAACGCCTTTTTTGATTTCATCATGTCCTGGACGACTGAGAATCTTCACCAGCATCTAGAATCAATGACTCGATAGCACTACCTGTTGAAAAATGGGAGTCAGATTTATCAATCAACTTTGAACAAAAAATTTGGTCTCAAGTATGTTCAAATACTTTTAAATTGACTAGAATCTCCAATTTACAATTAATACAATATAAGGTTCTCTATAGAGTACATTATACAGGTCAGCGAATGTTTAAGATGGGCTTTACACCATCTAACAAGTGCTCACAGTGCATAAGTAATACACCTGATGATTATATTCACGCGCTCTGGTTCTGTCCACCCGTTCAGAGGTTCTGGGTACAGGTATGTGAAGACTTGTCTAAATGTTTGAAATTTAATATCCCACTCTCTCCATCTGTTTGCTTATTGGGTATCTTTGAAGATGTTATACTAGAAAAAAATACATCCTATATGCTTTTCACTGCCTTATGCATCGCAAAGAAAACCATACTCGTAAATTGGAAAAATAAAAATAAT
>JBBPBX010019693.1:22689-37395 GCA_038048925.1 Garcialebias charrua | reverse complement strand
GCAGAGCCCTATAAAAGGGCTCTGCCAGCGCGCAGTCAGCGAGCACCGGCATGTTCTCATTCAAAGCGATGCAAAGCGATGCAGAACTGTTTTATATGTGACACAAATTTATTAATTTCCCCTTCTTAATCCCTTATCTGGAGTTTTCTTTTGTTTTTTGGGCCAAAAGTCAAGTGATCGCTCGCGCCCAGCTCCTTCTTTCCCTCCGCTGAAATGAACAAGGAAATGGCTGTCACGAGAATTAAACTCGGGTTTTACGTTGCTGACAGAGTCCCATCAGATGTTCTGGTCTTCTGGTGAGCTGGACCAGCGATCCATGGTTTTATTGTATTTTATTAAAACGTTTTATTAACATATAAACACAGACAAGAAAGTTAATTCTCAATAGTCCAGGTATCAAATCCGCTCATTCTCAATCAGTTCATCTGGACAGTTTCTTGGAAACTGTCCAAGAAAGAAACTGTCCAGATGAACTGATTGAGAATGAGCGGATATAAACACAGAATTTGCGCAGCGAGAGAAAAGCTGCAGCAGGAGGCGGAGTAGTTGTCAGTCAAGTTCACCAGAGCACGGGGGGTGGCTCTGAGGGGAGGGAGCAGAATGCTTTCCCTGTTCAAAATATCCAATGGTTTTGTTCCTCAGCAGAGCCCACGCCTCCAGCAAGAATCGTTTCTCTATGGAAAAAGTCCAGACCCTTGTCTGAAGCGAAGTGAAGGACAGGGTGTGGTTTTAACCAGGCTACCCCCCTGAGTAATTAGTTACCGTAAACAGCACTGTCCTGGAATGAGTAGATGGTTGTGTTTGGTTAACCATGGCGCCATGATGGGGGTTGAGCCCTGTGCACGGCTAAACTGGTCTGTCTCAGATAGACATGATTCCATTGGAGCTTGACAAACAGCTTTAGGCAACATATTCTAAAACATGTACTTATCAGATACTTTACACATTGGGATTCCCTCATGCTGTCATAAATACCATAGTGTTTCATTTAGTGTTACTGTGTACCTGTGCAACACCCGATGTGCATGGAGGGCCCGCAGGTTAGAGCCAGGAGAAATAACAGGATTGGATCATGTAGTCTGCCTGGCTAAGCTTAGGCTTCCCACTATGGCCATAACATGCTGCCTGATTCTGAAAATGCTGCAGCAGCAAGATATTTCACAGTTTGCCTCTGTCAAGGTCACACTTGAGGATCCACGCTGATATAGAAAGTGTCTGACACCAGAGGGAAAGTGAATCACCAACAAATGTCATCCATAATAAACCCACAGAAAACCCCCGTTTATGTACGGGCACCGATTCGGCAGCACAGGCAAATGAATGTTCCTATCCATTTGAATGTAAAAGACATTTAAACTTCATCTCATTTCAAATAAAAAATAAATTAAAATAAAACAATGTTCATGAATGCAAAATGTTACCAAGATATTTAATTTGAGCTTTCACTAATAACTCATCTAACATCTTTAATCACACATATTTAAACATAAACAGCATTTCTAATAAACACTTAGCCCAGTGAACATCATTAGGTAATAACTGCAGGTACAGCTGCAGCTGGCAACAAGATGTGACTATGCAAAATAAAGACTTAAGATTTTACAAGCCCAAGTTATTTCCTTTCAATTCAGATGAGGGTAACTACAAAATGTAATTTTTGTCAGGTCTTCAGGCATATTACTTCCTTGTGTTTAATGATGGGTATGGTAAGAACATTTCTTTACCGTTTAATTTTGTTTAATTCAGATGAGGGTAACTACAAAATGTAATTTTTGTCAGGTCTTCAGGCATATTACTTCCTTGTGTTTAATGATGGGTATGGTAAGAACATTTCTTTACCGTTTAATTTTGTTTAATCTCTAACTCAATAAAGTCACATATTCAACAAACCAAAGTAAATTTGTGATCGTTATTAAAATTTATTTCTAGAAACTCATGCAATACCTGTCCTTTCCTGTTAACTCCAATAATACCAGCAGTGGGTTCATGAGGAGCAGTCACAAAGATGGTCTCTCCACTGATCCTATTCATGTAGATGCAAGTCCCAGTCTCGAGGTCATACAGGTGGATGTAGCCATATTTGGTAATGAGAAAGACTACATCTTGCTTGGAACTGATCTAGATGTGCAGAAAGACAAATTATCACAAAAAGAAATACAAACTAATAAGGTGTTAACAAACCAGACAAATGTGAAAAAGTAAAAGCAAGTTCCACAAGGCTTTTTCAAGAGTCATTTCCTTAGATTTTTTCTTTTTTTTTTTTACAAGAGTGTAATTTCCTGAAGTACACAAAGAACATGGATGCTGTAGAAAACCTTTAACATGAACTTTTTAGTGTTTTTGTACCTGCATGGCAACAGGGAAGTCATTCTGGGCTTCTGGGGGAAAGAAAACATCTACAGCTTTTTTGGGAAAAGGTTGGTTTCCAGTTGGTGGAGTTCCCACTTCAATAATATGAAGCTAGAAAAAAAATCAAAAGGAGACAAATTGAAGCAATTGATATTTTTTGGTTTCTGTGAAGCTCACCATTTTAAAAGCAATACTGTAAATACAAATTCTGTATACCGTATATCAAAAAACTAAATGCCTTTATCCACCCCCCTTCCAAAACAATTAGCCAGTCGAAGCATTTGCACTGCTAATAAATCTTACTTTTCCTCCCGTCTGTCCACGCACAGCAAAGCAGAACAGAGTTGACTCTTCAGTGTTGCCTTCCATCTTGAATTGGGCAAAACCAGCAGCATGACCCTCAATAGGCTGAGACACTTTTCTATCCACAGAGTATAACTGCATGGCTCCAACAACACGGTTTTGCTTAGGAAGGGAAAAAACAAAGAAATACAAAATTTATGCTCGAGGACATAGGCATGTGCAAAACAATGCAACACTCTGACTTGTTGTAAATTCCTTAATTTCCTTAGAATATAAATTTGAAGTGACTGTCCATTTACCTGTGCTGAAATGCCAATGAGAAGCAACCATTTCTGTTTGGCGTCAGTGCGGTAATTGATGATCTGGCAGCCTGCCAGACTGGAGTGACGGTCAAAGACTTTGATTGGCTGAGAGTCTCCCTCCATGCTCCAATGGTAGACTGCGTTGTCTGTGACCAGGGCAACAGTGTTGAGGGAGATCCACTTCCAGAAAGTCACATCGTCCGTCATCGTGTGAGCCTTCATCTTACTCTTCATCTCAATGTTAAAGATTTGCAGGGTCTTTGCAGCTGGAAACATCAAGAGCAAAGTTTACGATCAAATGTTGTGACCCATCCTCTACCACCCCCACACCCCCAAAAACGAGAGAAAAAAAAAGGCTGATTAAACTCCAAACAGACTTATGTAACACACTACATGTGTTATGACTACAGCCACAACACACTTACAGAAAGCTTTGGGGTTATCAAACCAAAAGGCAAAGCTAACAGGAAGGCAATCATCAAAATGAATCTGCATTCACTAACTTCAGATGCACGAAGCCAAGCAGTGAGAAAACAAAGCTAAGATATGTGTGAGCGCAGGTTGATTGTCATAAGTCTACAACCAATTCTGAAAAAGTTGGGATGACGTGTACTTAAAAAAAAAAGGCATTTTAAAGTGGCTGAATCTCTCAGAAGTAAAGATGGACAGAAGTTTAGTTTGTAAAAACAGTGTCTACAAATGGTGAAACTGTTTCAGAATACAGTAATGTTGCCCAGAAAAGATGGGAAGACTTTGATCCCATCATTTAATGTCCATAATATCACATGATTCCAAGACTTTTGAGTCATCTTTGTGTGAAAAGAAAAAAGGCCAAGTATCAGTATAATGCTGCCGTCTTCCCACTTAGCAAGCAATTGGCTTAGTCTAGACCTCTCACAAAAAGAAAGCCTTTAGTGCATCATGAAAACTGTAACTCCAGTAAAGACACAGGACTTTTGAACAGCTAGAATTCTACATCAGACAAGAATGAGACATTTCTCCCCCAAAACTACAGCAACTTATTTCCTAAAGTTTACAAACTGTCAAAGCGAGGATGTGTCGCTGATGTAAATGTGGTGAGGTAAGGGTAAATTTTTTTTAAAGGGCTTTTAGTTTAAAAAAACAAAAAACAAAAAAAATTCCTCTAAAAATAAAGCAATTTCACAAATCAAAATAAAAAGGGCAGGAAACTGAGGAGATGAGGAAGTGATGGGCAGGTTTGGTGTCAAGGAAAGGAACCAGGAAGGTGGTGGACTTTGCCAAGAGAATGGAAGTGTAGTCAACACCTATTCCCAAAAGAGGGAGGAACATAAGAGTGACCTATAAGAGTGGAGGAAGGAGTACTGTACACAGGTAGACTACATTCTGTGTAGAAGAGGTAACCTGATGGAGATTGGAGACTGTAAGGTTGTGGCAGGTGAGAACGTGGGCAGACACATTGGATGGTGATATGTAGAATGACTGTTGTAAGGAGGAAGAGAGCAAAATTAGAGATGGTTCAGAAAGGAGCTGTTAAAGGATCTGGGCCGTAAGAAAGAGCTTCCAGATGACTGGCCTAATATAACAACAGTGATTAGAAAAACAAGTACGAAGGTACTTGGTGTGCCATCTGGACAGAGAATAGATAAGGAAACCTGGTTATGGAATAATGACAGGCAGGAAGTTATCCAAAGGAAGACGTAAGCCAAGAAGCAAACAGACAGTGACAGGACTGAGCAGACCAGAATGCAGTATAGGGCAGGGCTATTCAACTGGTGGCCCGTGGGCCAAGACTTCGATCCGGCCCACTTTAGTAAAAAAAATAAAAATAAAAAAATAAAAAAATTAATGGGGGCGGGGGTGTTCTGGTTATTGCATTAATGATTCAATGCAATAAAAAATAAAAACACATTTAAAAGGTAACAGATCCTTTTAAACTTTGGTTTATTTAGATAACAATTTTAATTGCTGGATGTCCGGCCCTTGAGCTGTTGGCTTTCAGAAACTGTGGCCCCTGAGCAGTTTAGTTGAATAGCCCTGATATAGAGAGGTGCAAGGTAAAGCAAAATGGAACGTAGCAAAGGCAAAACAGAAGGCAAGTTGCACAAAAGGCTGGACACAAGAGGGAGCGAAGAACTCTGAATGGAGACAGAGAGAGATCAGGCTGGAAAGGATGCAGGTTAGGGTGGTTAAGACAAGAATAGTAATCTTCTAACAAGTGAGGGGACAATAAAGGAAAGATGGAAAAAGTACTCTGAAAAGCTAATAAATGAAGAGCATGAAAGGAAAAGAAGAGTAGAGGTTATAGAAATTGAACCAGGAAGTAGGAACCATTAAAGATAATGTTAAGAAAGCTTTGAAGATTATGAAGAAGGGAAGGCAGTAGGACCTGTTAACATACCAGTGGAGGTTTGGAAATGTCTTGGAGAGATGGCAGTGAGTTTTTTTACTCAAATAATGAATAGTATATTTGGGAGTGAAAAATGCCTGAGGAATAGAGGAGAAGTGTACTGGTGCCCATTTTTAAGAACAAGGGTGATGTACAGAGTTGTAGCAACTACAGGGAAATTAAGTTGATGAGTCATGCAATGAAGATCTGGGAGAGAATTGTGGAAGCAAGACTTTGACAAGAAGTTACTACTGTATTTGTGAGCACCAGTATGGTTTCATGCAAAGAAAGAGCACCACAGATGCCATCTTTGCTTTGAGAATGCTGATGGAGAAGTACAGAGAGGGTCAGAAAGAACTCCATTGTGTCTTTGTGGATTTAGAAAAAGCATACGACAGAAGAACTGGAAGTGGCAGAAATGAAGATGCTGAGGTTCTCCTTAGGAGTGACAAGGATGGATAAGATCAGGAATGAGATCATCAGAGGTACAGCACATGTTGAACAACTGGGAGATAAAGTTAGGGAGGCCAGACTGAGATGGTTTGGACATGTCCAGAAGAGGGACAGTGGGTATATTGGTAGAAGGATGTTAGAAATGCAGCTGCAAGGAAAAAGACAAAGAGGGAGGCCAAAGAGGAGATATATGGATGCAGTTAGAGAGGACAGAGGATGCAGAGGACAGAGTGAGGTGGAGGAGGATGACTCGCTGTGGCGACCCCTGAAAAGGGAAAAGCCGAAAGAAGAAGAAGATATGACAGAGTGCCAAGAGAGGAGGTGTGGTATTGCATGAGGAAATCTGGAGTGGAAGAAAAGTATGTTAAACTGGTACAGGACATGTATGAGGACAGCAGGACAGCGGTGAGATGTGCTGTAGGAGTAGGCTGGAGAATATTCTCAGTAATAGCTGTAGAGATGTCATTTCTAATCCAAACCTGGAGCCCGGCCCTACCCAAACCGGATTCGGACCAGGCCGGTCCATAATAATGTGCTTAATGTGCGGGCTGGGTCGATGTCGAGCTTTTGATTGCATCAGTGGATGCACGCGGCCGACAACCCAAACAGGTGAGATCACAAAATATTCGACATGTCAGAGCAGGATGCAGGCAGAAGCAGGGGAGACATTAAACATGCTTTGACAGCCATGAAAGGACAAACACCCCCTCAGTTCCAATATTCTGCCCCCTTTACCAAGCCACGTGCGCCCGCCGACTTAATATAAGCATTAAAGCTTAATTTAAAATGTTGGTGGGGGAGTGGGGGGGGGTCAGGTTTAGACCTGTAATTACTGTTAATTCGATGGATCGGGTAGGGTTTGGAAATTATGGACACAGGCTGGGGCTGGGTTGAGTTGGATTTTTTGGACCCAAATGCAATTATATAGGAATGACAGATAGCTTCATGGTGGAGGTGGGATCAAGGATCGGCTTTGAGCCCTTTCTTGTTTGCTCTGGTGATGGACCGACTAACAGATGAGGTCAGACAGGAATCCCCATGGACTATGATGTTTGCAGATGACATTGTGATCTGTGGTGAGAACAGGGAACAGGTGGACGAGAACTTGGAGAGGTGGAAGTATGCACTTGAAAGAACAAGAATGAAAGTCAGTATTCTGTCAGTAAGACACAAGCACGTGTGTGAATGAGAGAGAGGATGGTGGAAAAGTGAGGCGCAGAGGTCACAACGGCAAATAATTTCAAGTACTCAGAAAAGCAGTGAAAAAGAGAGTCTAGGTGGGATGGAGTAAATGGAGAATGCAGGGTAAGTACAGAGATGGAGGTAAAAGAAAACAAACTGAAAGGCATGCATTATTGTATGGTATGATAAATATAGGATCAAAAAATTCATTTATGTGTATTTCTAATAATAATAATAATAATAATAATAAACTTTATTTGTATAGCACCTTCCTACAATGCCTTGCATTGACCAAGGTGCTTAACAGGATAAAAAGATGAATAAACTGGAACAATAAATCAATGAAAATAGAATAATATTTCTATGTGGTCGATATTTCCTTTAAGGAAGACTAGAAGGTCGTAATGTTTTTAGAGCATTTGAAACAAACAAAAAAATGGTTTTAATGATTTGTTAAGAATAATCATGTTTATTGACAGCATCAAAATAACTACCGGTAAATAAAAACAGACAATGCATGGATGATTTTACCTATGAAAACTTCTGAGTGTTATATGACATGATGACAATTTTTTCGTTAAGAATACAAGATGGGTTTATGAGTTTTGCAAATAATTGCTGTGCATGACACCACAACTTTTTTTCAAAATTCAGGTTGTACTTGCCACAATTACTTCATCTTTTAATTGTGGTTTAATTTAGCATAAAACCACAAAACTTTTTTTCCCCCTCCACATTACTGTATATGGTTTTAAATCACTTTAAAAAAAGGTACCACTAGAAAAGTCACTTGTCTTAAATGTTTGTAATACTGGTCAAACCCATGTTTGTAATACTGGTCAAACCCTTTTTTGTTTTTACATCTAAATACTTGAATAACTGTCTGCAATAATGCGCTCTGTAGCATTTTTATGAAATGCAGAGGCTCGTTTATAAATTAATACCACCAAACATGATTAATTTGACCTAACTTGCCAAAGAACTTACTACTGTATGCAGTTCCAGTAAAGAATTTAAATATTTTGATTTTTGAGACCAAAATGTGTAAAAATTAGGACTTTTCCTAATTTCCTAATAGGAATTCCTAATTTCCTGATAAATTGGGAAGTGAGGTCTTATAAATAAATAAAACCAATTAGTTGAAATTGGCAAAGATATCAACTGTGGCAAGCTGGCAAACCATCATCTACAAGAATAAAATTAATGCTTATTGAAAAAGATTTATATAGAGATTCACTCTATAAATATCTGTGAATGTTTTTGTACAGTGCCCTGTGACAACTGCTGTTGTGACTTGGTACTATATAAATAAACTGAACTAAATAAATGTTGTATTTTAAAGAGAACTGATACATTTGGCTGGGGGTGAATGCAGATTAGCAAACAACAGCAACAACAACAAAAATAAACAAAGACGACAGATGCAATCACACCTACTCATCTGTTTAAGTTTACTGTAGTGGTAATGAAGGTAAGAAATTATAGTTCGGAAAAAGAGTTCATAGACAAGCCACACACAAAAAAAGATAGTTGTTAAATCACCATGAATTACAATACAGTATAATGGTTTCTTAAATATTTTGAAGTTGAGTGTATTGTGCATTTTAGGAAAAATGTCAGTAATAAGCTTTACATTTAAAACAGAAACTATATTAGGTACGGTACTTCACTTTGATTTTTATTCCTCCAATTTAAAAGTATGGTGGACTGTGTACAAAATGTATTAAAGACATTAAAGTACATGTTTCAAGCCACTTCAGTAATTTAATTTCAGTGGCCCCAGATGTATCAAATGTTAGACAAAACTTTACACTAACTAATAAAGTTTATAATATCAACAAACATTAGAATTTAAAATATAAGCAGTATGACTATGTCCCCGTCACAGAAGGATTTGAATAGTCATTGTTTGTAGTTTAGAGAGAAGTGTTTTACTGGACTGGAACTGAACAGGGAACACAGTAGCCTGGTTAAAACCAGACACTTGTCCTTCACTTCGCTTTGTACTAGTACAAAGCGAAGTGAAGGACAAGTGTCTGGTTTTAACCAGGCTAGGAACGCAGGCAAACCTTAACGTTTTGGTGCAAGATATTCAAGTGAGTAAGAATTACACTATGCAGAAGAACAAAGTTTTTGTTTTCTTGTCCAAGGAGGTGCAAAATGACAGATCTTGGCAAGCTGAGGGAGCAATTTTATCCACCACCAGGTGCAATGGTGGGCCAGGATGCAGCCACCAAATTATTTTTTTATCCAACCCCATCATTTTAGGAACTATACTTTTGAGCAATACAAAAACTAAAAACCATAGTTTCCTCAAATGATCAGTGAGGATTGTTTAGATACAGACGTGCGCACATGTACACATAATTTTCAATAGTGACCTTTCGTACACCTAGATGCAGTCACACAATGGAATGGAAGTGGGCACACTGCTTATTTTTCAAGGTATCCACCTCACAAGGTTTACATGTATACAGATATGGCAACAGCCATGTTAGATTTTTTTTTTCTTGCAACCCAATTTCTGATAGTGACCGTTTCACGCCTAGATGCAGCCACACACCAAAGTAAAAGTTGGTACTGTACATCACTTATATTTTGTTATCCAGCTTACGAGATGAACCAGATGGATGGACGGAAGGACATGTGGGAGATATTTAAGTCCTCTTTGCGACAGAAATAAAAAAATAGTGGTTATGCCACAATTGGGAAACTATGAAAAAAGTAAATTATTGAATATGTGCAGACACAATCATCCTAAATTTATTCCAATCCATAATCAAATCTTAAATTTTGCCAGAACATTTGAAATCACAGGATGATAAAGCTAAAACATATTATTGAATAAAACCGGTTTAGATTTTATTCTTTGCTGTTCAAAAAGGAGTAAAATCAATTAAAGCAAACTATTTTAGTCTTATTTAAAAACTATGAGATACATTCAGGTTTTGATGTAAAAATTACTGCACTTAAATTTTTTTTTTTTTTAACAAACATAAATCATCAAAACGGGGAAAAATAGTGTGAAATATACAGCTCATGCAGCCTAAATTAAATTACAAACTTAAATAGCTCATATAGTCAGTGGGAGACGATGTTTAAATGTATACAGGTGCTAGTCATGAAATTAGAATACTATTATGAAAAAGTTTATTTATCTTAGTAATTTCATTCAAAAAGTGAAACTTGAATATTATATTTATTCAGAACAAGCGCTCAATACAAAAACAACTGGACTTTACTTTATTTACTTTTATTTATTCATTTACACTGTGTGTGGTGGTTTTTGAAGCACTGACTTAAGCTGCAGTCCACTCTTTGTGAATCTCCCCCACATTTTGGAATGGGTTTTGTTTCACCATCCTAACAAATAAATAAAGTCCAGTTGTTTTTGTATTGAGCGCTTGGTCTGATTTCATCATGTCCTCCTGGACGACTGAGAATCTTCACCAGCATATTATATTTATTCATTACACACAGACGGATATATCCAAATGTTTATTTCTTTTAATGTTGATGAGGATGATGATAACTGACAACTAACCCCAAATTTAATATCTCTGAAAATTTGAATTTGTGAAAAGGTTCAATATTGAAGACACCTGGTGCCATAGTCTTATCATCTAATTAACTCAAAAACACTTGCAAAGGCCTTTAAATGGTCTCTCAGTCTAGTTCTATAGGCTACACAATCATGGGGAAGACTGTTGACTTGACAGATGTCCAAAGGACGACCATTGACACATTGCACAAGGAGGGCAAGACACAAAATTTCATTGCTAAAGAGGCTGGCTGTTCACAGAGCTCTGTGTCCAACCACATTAATAGAGAGGTGAAGGGAAGGAAACGATGTGGTAGAAAAAATAAACAAGCCACAGGGACAACCGCACCCTGGAGAGGATGGTGAAACAAAACCCACTCCAAAATGTGGGGGAGATTCACAAAGAGTGGACTGCAGCTGAAGTCAGTGCTTCAAAAACCACCACACACAGACGCATGCAAGACATGGGTTTCGGTTGTCGCGTTCCTTGTGTCAAGCCACTCTTGAACAAGAGACAGCGTCAGAAGCATCTCGCCTGGAACTGCCACTCTTGAACAAGAGACAGCGTCAGAAGCATCTCGCCTGGAACTGCTGCTGAGTGGTCCAAAGTTATCCTAATGCATGCTCAATAATCCAGGTAGAAAATCTAAAAAAGTTAAGTCTAAGTTATGTTCTCGGATGAAAGTAAATTTTGCATTTCCTTTGGACATCAAGGTCCCAGAGTTTGAAGGAATAGAGGGGAGGTACATAATCCATGTTACTTGAGGTCCAATGTCAAGTTTTCACAGTCAGTGATGGTTTGGGGTGCCATGTCATCTGCTGATGTTGGTCCACTGTGTTTTCTGAGGTCCAAGGTCAACACAGTCATCTGGGCTACCAGGAAGTTTTAGATCACTTTATGCTTCCTGCTGCTGACCAACTTCATGGCGATGCAGATTTCATTTTCCAACAGGAATTGGCACCTGGTTTAAGGACCACGGTATCCCTGTTCTTAATTGTCCAGCAAACTCGCCTGACCATAACCCCATAGAAAACCTATGGTGTATTGTGAAGAAGATGTGATGCACCAGACCCAACTATTCAGAAGAGCTGAAGATCACTATCAGAACAACCTGGGCTCTCATAACACCTGAGCAGTGCCACAGACTGATCAACTCCATGCCACGACGCATTGCTGCAGTAATCCAGACAAAAGGAGCCACAACCAAGTATTGATGGTGTACATGCTCATACTTTTCATGTTTATACTTTTCAGTTGGCCAACATTTCTATAAATTATTTTTTTATTGGTCTTAAGTACGGTAATATTCTGATTTTCTGAGATACTGAATTTGGGGTTTTCATTAGTTGTCAGTTATAATCATAATAATCAACATTAAAAGACATAAACATTTGAAATATATCAGTCTGTGTGTAATGAATGAATATAATACACAAGTTTCACTTTTTGAATGTAATTACTGAAATAAATCAACTTTTCATGATATTCTAATTTTATGACCAGCACCTGTATGAGGTATGTGCCTACTCAAACATACATCTTGTGACTGGTTTTAGTTTTCTTAACGGCAAGTCAAAATGTTTTAAAATAATCATAATGCCAACACGTTTATTCAGCAACATTACAATCATGTCTACAACAATATCTGAAAACTGCACGCAAGCAGAATATCTGCAGTTTTTTTTTATTTATTGGGAATTTATACATATTTGTTTTTCTACTTTTGGTACTTAGATGAACAAAGATTGTATTTAGTTAAAAAAAAACAGTTTAAAATTTTTAGGAAAATGATCAGCTGAAATATAAATACTGTTTCGTGTAGTAGTGTAGTGTATCATTTTAAGCTTGTTTTCTGCCATCGTTTTCAATTCAAGCAGATAATAAATGCACCATATAAAGAATAAACCATTCAAGACACTACATACAGGAACACTTTGACAACTCATGATATGTAAAGTTCAACTCACCGTCTGCAAACATAAGACAGCAGTAAGAAATAGGGGGAAAAAAAGAACAAAACAAGCAAAATAGACAAAGCTTTTATGACAGCATGACAATACTGCTGCTAATTCTTACAAAAAAGTACTGTTTTGTATCAATCTATGGTGCAGTTGTTGACAAACAAAGAATGGGGGTCTAATTATGAACATTAAAATGAAAAGCAGACTGTGAGAGCTACATAAACAATTAAAAAACATGACCCCACATGTATCAGAAAATGACAAGTATGACCAGCTTTTAGCTTTTGCATTGTGTAATTTCATGAAAACTGCTATGTGCCAAATGCGTTAAAAGCTGCTGCTTACCTTTGAGGGCAATAACTTTGCTGGCAGGGTTCATGATGGCACTGTCAGCAGAAATGGGGCGGCGAATGGGATTATTGGGGTCAGCCATGTCGATGATGACGACCTGGGCCTGCTCCCCCACTTTCTCCCTTATGCAGATGAACTTGTCAGACTCCATGGTTAGAGTGCTAAAGCCGATGTTGGCTGGGTTGATTCCCAGGTTCTGGAGCTGCCGCGTGAAAATGAGAATCACTTTAATGACCAGCAAAAACAATTGATTACCAATTACCATACAAGCGGTGCAAGATTTATATTAAGCCAATTACATATTTCAAGAGAAATAAAAAGTTTAGCTGTATAAAAACATAGTTTTACAACAATTTTTTTTTTATTAAAGCATACATATTCCCTATAAGAAAATATGTATCAAACATGAATAAAATAAAAATACAATTTATGACAAGGATTTGATCTCAAATATTGTGTATAAATAATTATCCAGTCAAAGTTAATCCCCCTCGTACAATTCTCCAGACCCAAATGTAGACAAAAAACATCAGTCTCATTGTATCTATATTTTTCAGAGAATGGGGCCTTTCAAAGTGTTGTTGTGTGCACTTAATGGCCCCATTCTATTTACCGTATGTACAAATTTATCACCAGCCACAAGCAATGTTTTTGGTAAATGGAGCTTATTTATATAGCGCTTTCCAGCCCCCTGTGAGGAGCCCCAAAGTGCTTTACAATACCAACCATCCACCCATTCATACACACATTCATACACCGGTAGTGGTAGCCTGCCTTGCAAGGCGCCATCCAGACCTACCGGGAGCAACTCAGGGTTAAGTGTTGAATTAGGAGTTTTTATTAATGATTTTCTGACTAAATGTTGATCAATTTTTAAGTTAATAATTAATGCTTAATGCAACACTTGTGAGAAAAAACATTTTAGTTCAAGATGTTTCATTAAAGTCTTGAAGTGGGGGGTTTTGTGGCTTTGCTTCAAAGGTCCAGGGTTTCTTTGAATGATAAGGGGTCCCATCCTTCTCGAAAAACTGGTCTTTGATGGAATGAATGCATATCACCCATCTCACTTCAAACTTTGCAGTTCTTCTGAAAGGGAGTTAGGCAAATAATATGTTTCCATGCATCTCACAGCCAAGTTTGTGAGATGTTGACGAGCACAGCTCAGCAATTAAGGGCAGGCTGACATTGTGGCTGACAGATGAAACAGAAACAGTGCCTGGTACTGTCTTGAGGAGCAAGGTTTGATTGAAAACATATTTGATGGGAGTGAATGAAGTCATACTCCACAAAGGTATAAAATGAGTTCTGTTCAGATAAACATAGAGGTCTACCGAGGGTTTGATCAACGCCCGGTTTTGCATTGAAGAACATCTCCCACTGAACGAAGCGGCCTCCTCGTTTGCATTCAACGGTGAGGGATTCTGATCTTTTTATTTCAATGCCTTTTTCTGAGTGTGTGTGAAAGCTTGAAGGCTTTGCTGTTGTTCGTGGCGGGGTTTAAAATTGATGCTTAACCCTAGCAAATAACAGTATGTGTATCTGAACATGTATGTTTTTACTTTTTCTGTCACAAGACTTCTTTAATAAATATTCATTATTTTTTAATTGAGTCTGTTTGTTTTCTTCCAAACCAGTAAGTGTGCCCACCTTTCACGGACTGACAAAGATGTTGAAACATTAATTATTTGGGGTTGATCTGAAATTTCATAAAGCAAGTGTCTTGCCCAGGTACAAAACGACACATGGTGAGCGGAAGCGGGATTTGAACCACCAACCTTCCGATTGGGGGTCGACTGCCATTACCACTATGCCACGGCCGCCCAGGAATTCCACTGACTTTTCAGAGGGGCCAGCTGAATAAACATTCTGACATCATTTCAGGACTCTGGATTTGC
>JBBPBX010019693.1:10698-22677 GCA_038048925.1 Garcialebias charrua | reverse complement strand
GAGTGTGCACAGATATCCAGAGGGAACTACTGTATATGAACTGAGTGATTCTATCTGAACTCTGCAGTGCCTCTACGGGCTGGCATGTTCACCGCCTTTGAGTCCCCCCCACCGTCCTCTGCGTAATGTCGGCGTTGTTATGTGCTAGATTTTTTTCATTACCACATTTTTGACCTTCAAGCAGAGGTCAAAAACGTGTTAAGAATTTTTTTTTGTCTCCAAACCTTATGTGTCATTTTTCACCAATTTTATTGTCTGTTCAACAGATCTCACTTGTAAATGAGTCTTCAAGGCTCAATGTGACTTATCTGTTTAAATAAAGGTTGAATGAATGAAAAATAACCGGTAGTTATTGCAGTGTTTCTCCTAGGTCACTTGCCTTGGAAGGGCGCTGATCTCTTTGGGTTTGTGTCAACCCAGGGGCGGGAGCTCCATTTGTATTGTGTGCTAGCTTAGCGCTACGTTAGTGCTGGCATTTGTAAACGGGGGTGTGGGGGTGGTAGCAGAGCAATATGCTTGTATTGTGTGTGTAGTTTGGCATCTGAACTGAACTGCTTACCGGTATCTCCTTTCCCTGTCCAGAAGTGGAAGAGCAGTATGGGGGTGAGGGATTATGGTGTTTTTGTCCGTTTGTGTGCACAGTACACATGTGCTAGTCATCTATAGGGTTAAACTGTTCCCAACGCACACATTGAGCACAAACTGATCACGCAAGAGCTAACAAAAATGGCCAGATTTTAAAGAAACTTCCTGAATTTAATTGTTAGCTGTATATCTAGAACTGATTAACTTAAGAGGAATCTCAATTCAAGATGGCCACCACAGGCACCAACAACAGGTCACATGAGGTCACAGCATCATTTACAATGTTTGACAAAAACTGCTGCAACTCCATTTCTCATCACAAGACAATTTCAGTCTAAAACTCTTTTGACATTAAAAACGGCGGGCGACATGCACTCCTCCAAGAAACACCAGTGCAGATACAAGGTTTAAAAAGAAAAATCAAACATTAGTAGTAGTGGCCTGATACCATCCTCAAATTAATCTTACTTGTACTGTAATCATAAAAATAACCCAATATCATTTTTATGCTTGGTGATGGCATTTCCTCCTCCACTATATGCTTAGTGGTTAGCACTGTTGCCTCACAGCAAGGAAGTTCTGGGTTCAATCCCCAGTTGGACCTTACCTGAGGCTTTTCTGTGTGGTGTTTGTATGTTTTCCTCATGTTTGTGTGGGTTTTCTCCCACTGTGCAAAACATGTACAGTGTGTTAGGTTGCCTTCAGGCCCAGGCCTCCCTTGAGAAAGAGATCTGTGATCTTAAAGGGATTTGCCTGGTTAAATAAAGGTTAATAAATAAACAACTGTGCAAGTAACTGGAGTAAATAAATGTACAAGTTTGAGGATATTAAGCCTCCACAAGTGAGACAGCATCGCAGGTGACTAATGCTAATAAATAACATTTAAAAAAATTTCATTTAAGTTAAAGTGTTATGAATATCATATGGCTGTTACTGAATATATGTCACCAGCTCTTACATAATTTTTATAGCAAATAAAACTAAATAAGAGGGCTATGTTCTGAAAAAGGAAGGTATATAAAATATCGGTTATCTGCCAAATAAGTTTTAACATATCGGATATCGGCCAAAAATCCAATATCGTGCATCCCTACAATTTATATATCAAAACATGGACATTTTTATTTTCTTTCAGACATTAGTTCTGATTTAGCTGTAGGACGTCTGGTTTTCTCATGGGGTGCCTCAGAAGGCAGAGTGTGACGTTTCATCTGCCGTTCTTTGCCATGATAAACACGACTGTCTCCTCGGTTCAAATTAGTTGGTGAATAGTGTTTTAACTTTTAACTCTCATATCGCTGACACACAGTGCCGTAAAAATGTGAGCATTTAAACAAGTGTGAAACAATCTCGCCTCACGCAAGGTTCAAGATTTTTCTCCATAGACCTTAAAGTTTTTACACAGCAGTCTGTTAACAACATCCCACATAAACAGCTTGTTGGACTGTTTTTAACTCAGAAAACAAACTTTTGGAGCATTTTGTTTCAAGATGGCTGCCACAGCTAGCTTAGAAAACAGAGAATCTGCTATAACTGAGTCAGTAGATATCTTGGTTGATACCGAGCTAAAATTTGGTACAGTAGCTGGGAGCGAGTTGTAATACATTCCTATTGCAAATCAAAAATCCAAGATAGTCACCTAAGCTAAAAGGGAAATAATAATATAACTAGGGGTGCACCAATTTCAATTTTCTGGCCGATCACCGATTTTTAGAAAGTCTGACCTGCCGATTCCGATTTTGGCCGATACAGATTTTCAGGTGTTAAAAGATCAAAATGCACCCTAAATTTTCATGATTTTCCAACCTTTGCGGGGCAGGTGCGATCGGTGGATAAAATCGGCTTCTCATTTAAAGATCGGCCAATCACCGATCTCCCCAAATTAAGGAAATCGGGGCCGATCAATCGGCCGATTTATCAGCGCATCCCTAAATATAACTCAGCTATTTTAAGATATTGAGCTGAAATTTGGCGTGGTGGTACGTGAGGGCGATGCACAACACATTCTAAATGTAGACAAATAAAATTACAAGATGGTCACCAAAGCAAACTTTAAATTTCTTGAAAATTCTTGTCTTTTTTTTATTATTATTTTTTTACATTTTTTAAATTTAAATGTCTTTTTCAGAAATAGATCCTGTTTAATTCTGAATGCTAGGAAATGCCTTGTAACTGTGACTTTCCCTCCCTGATTACAGTGATATTATTTAGATGAACACTCCTACAAGCACCCTGCAGATGCTGCCCATCATGGTGCTCTAAGATTCATAACTGGGTGTAACTATCGTACCCACCACTACACCCAGTATTCACTGGTTAACTGGACATCATTAACTTTACACAGACTCTCTCACTGGTACATTTTCATCTTTAAATCTCTTCTTGGTCTGCTGCCTTCATACATCTCCTCCTGGCGCAGAGGTTAAAGATGTGTTCAGAAAGTTGCAGGTTCAACTCCTGGCACAGTCAACATAAAAATGTGGGTGGAAAAGGTGAAACACCCACACCTGCCTCCACCCACATTTTCCCCACTTCGGGCCCCTGAGCAAGCCCCTTAACCCCCACCATCTGCTTCCAAAACCAGGACTCTCTTGAAAATTAGTTCTCGTGATTCAATGAGACTACCTGTATAAATAAAGGGGAAATGGGGGGGGGAAAAAACATGTCACTGCGTGAGTGCAGCTACAGCGTGCCCTCTCAGGACATTATTACATGCAGTGTTCCCTCAGTGAGAACTGAACTGGTAAAAAGGACCTTCTCCTACTCCTCTCCCGTTTCCTGTAACATCTTGCAAAAAGATCTGAAGCTCTCAACCTTGACCTCTCTAAAGCCCCTTTCATAAGTCAAATCCACGCAATAGCCGCATAGAGCGGCCCGGCTTTAATCCCCCCCGGGTCATTCATAAAACAAAGTTGAATCCGGCCACGGCCCGGCCTCAATGGAGCATTCACAAAACGATTTGCAGCGCGGGTTGAAAAGAGGCGTGGTGAAAATCTGCAGCTCAGAGGACGTGGTGCCTGCGTGTTTAAAGTGGGACCGCAGAGGTGTCTGTAAACAAACATGGCGACGCTAGCGAACATCGTTGTGCTTATCCGAATGCTTTTGTTAATAAATGCCAAGATGCAGCAATTATTTGCGCGAAGACCGACAAAATCACATGCAAGCTTCGACACAGCATTGCGCACATTGAGGAAACGCCGATCAATAAAAAAAGAAAAAGATTCGGCGAAGAATAGCGAGTGATGCGCAAGCGAAATACAAATGTCATGTTCTTGTTTACACATTTAAATAGAGCGCGACAGTGGGCGCCGGGAGAGTACGTCATCATTCCTCCCATTATTCAAATCAGTTTGAAGCCGCAGACACCCCCACACCTTTCACAAGTCGACAGATCCGGGCCTGATACTACCTCTGCTTGCGGATCAGGGGCGCATCAGAGGCGAGTAAAATTTACTCGCCTATCCGCCTTCATGTTTTTTCTGAATGCTCGTTGGAGGATTGAACACGCATCAGGCCCGGACTGAGCCGTTTTATGAAAGGGGCTTGAGTAGCTTCATCTGCTAATCTCCTGGGAAAAACCAATGCAGACATGTTCCCGTTTTCAGTATTTTACATCACCTTACAACCTAGATGTTTTTTTTTTGTTACATTTTTTTTTAACACTACTGTATTTTATTTTCACTTATTCTCAATTTGTATGCATCCTTTATGTTTGTCCATCGTTGTCTTTGTTTTCCACTGTCATCATCTCGCTTTGTTAAGAAATCCGGTCTCTCTTGTAAAGGAGTCCCTGAGGCTCAATGGGATTAACCAATTAAATAAATGTTGAATGAATTAATGAATGAAAAACGCCGCAATTGGTCCCCGGGGCCACACTTTGGACACCCGTGTCATAGTGGATCAACCAGTTTGTTGTTGACATCCAGAACTAGCTGTTCACATGATAAAGCAGGGCCATCAGCCTTTTGACACTAGTGCTATTTATAAGCCTGAGTTTGTTACAGCTCCTCAGACTGAAGAAGTGTTTTGGATAAAAAACGAAATGATTCAACAAGAAGAATCCGTCCAGAGGACCTGACTTGACTTTGTTAAAAAGATGTCATGTTTTTATTGACAGAGAAAGCCCTGTCGTGACGTGATGCTGCGGCTGTCATTAAGCACATCTCTTATGTTTCTCCCGACGGGTTGCACTTTCTACATCTTTCAAAACGATTATCCAAGATGTGGGAAAAAAAAAAAAGGGTTGTTGTTGTTGTTATCCAAGATGTGGCTCAAAACAGAAGTAGTTTTCGAGCTAACGCTGAAGCTAACATCTCGTCGAACAACCAAGCTAGGCGACACATTAAAACGCAAGAGAGACAAACATAATGTCCAGGTGTTTGTGCCAGGTTCAGAAGTTTATGTCTCCGTGTGGACGAGCCTGAGGGAGAGATGATGGACGAAACAGTGACAGCTAAAAGCTAACGGGGGAGGGGAGGTCATTCATTCACCGCAGCTGTTAGCTCGGCTGTCAAACTCAGGGCTTTGCGGGAAAATTGACAATAGAAGCGCTGGGAAATTGCGAAAGTATTAAATTTCTTCACATACCTGCAGGTGCTCCTGAAAGCGGATAGGCAGTATCTGAGCCATGGCTGTGGTTTTCTGTCGCTTCCTGAAAGAGTAGCCGCTGCAGCTAGTTAGCTAGGCAGCAGCGCTAGCTAGCTACGACCTCCTCAGTGTAGGTCGGAGCCAGCAGCCAGGGTAAATGCAGCACAACGGAACTAAACCACCGTGTGGTACGATGATGTGGGCAATGTTTCTGAAGTCCGATGCCAGCAAAATGTTGAGCTTGTTCCCTTTTCCCGTGTGTTTTCTGCTCAGCGGCGATGGGCAGCAGCGGCTGTGGCTGATCTGAAATCCGCAATGGCGGCGGAAGCAGCTCCTTTTCAGGAAACATCCAGAGACCTCCTGGAAGGACGCATTCTTTTCTTTTATGTTTTTGAGTTAATCATTCAGTCATGAGTGTCAATTATTCAACTGCTTACATTTTTATACCCCAAAGCAAATCGTTAAAGCTTTAGTGATTTAGCTAAAACAAACAGCACAATTGTACTTTTGGAAAGCAGTCAAAGCATGTTAATTGTTGTTTATTTTTAATCACCAAATGAAAAAAAAAAATGGAAAAAAAAAAACTAGCTGAATAAATAAAGATCGTGCATTTGTAAAGCACAGTTGTCAAATCAAGGCCCGTGGGCCAAATATGGCCCTTGTTTAAATCCTGTGTGGTCCCCCCCAACATAGGATAAGTATTTTTTTTATTCTCATTTTACTTAAAAACTGAGCATACTTTATTTAATGCAGACATCTCATGACAGTTGACCAACTTTGAATTATTCCATAATACTGTATTACCGGTACTGTATTTGATTTTTGTTCAACATAACGGTTCTTCCAGTTATAAAAATGGTGCACCACAAGGCTCAGTTTTAGGACCAACCCTCTTTACAATCTACATAGCTAGTAGGTCAGACAGAGCATCCCTGATGCATCCTTACATTTCTATGCTGATACAGTTGTTTATTGTCGAGATAAAACAGTAGATAAGGCTTTCCAGTTACTGCAATCCGCTTTTGACATATTAGATTTGTTCCGTCTCAAACTTGTCCTAAATGCTGATAAAACCAAAGGGATGGGGGTTTTTTCAAGTAGGAAGTCGGTCCCAGCAGATCTTCCTCTGATTTTATCTTCAAATGGTGTCCCTATTGAGTTTGTTGATTCCTATAAATATCTGAGTATCCTGGTTGATTCACATCTCTCTTTTAAACTCCACGTGGAAACCCTAGTAAAGAAACTGAAAGTTAAACTGGGTTTCTTTTTCAGAAACAAATTATGTCTAACGCTGAATGCTAGGAAACGCCTTGTAAATTTGACTTTTTTCATTCATTCAACCTTTATTTATACAGGCTAGCCTCGTTGAGTCACGGGGACTCATTTACAAGAGGGACCTGTCTCACTCACACCAAACAACCATCCACTCTCACACCTAGGGTCAATTTAGAGTCACCAATCAGCCCAACAAGCATGTTTTTTGGTCTGTGGGAGGAAACCGGAGTACCCGGAGGAAACCCACGCACTTTCCTTCCCTCCATTGATTACGGTGACATTCTCTACACGAATGCTCCTACAAGCACCCTGCGGATGTTGTTGTCTATCATGGTGCCTAAGATTCATAACTGGCTGTGATTATCGTACCCACCACTGCACCCTGTATTCACTGGTTAACTGGACATCATTAACCTCACGCAGACTCTTCCACTGGTACATTTTCATCTTTAAATCACTTCTTGGTCTGCTGCCCTCATACATCTCCTCCTACATGTCTTTGCGTGAGTGCAGCTACAGTGTGCGCTCTCAGGACATGATTACCTGCAGTGTTCCGTCAGTGAGGACTGAACTTGGAAAAAGGGCCTTCTCCTACTCTGCTCCTGCTTCATGGAATATCTTACAAAAAGATCTGAAGCTCTCGGCCCTGACCTCCCTAAATGGTTTTCAGAATCTGTTGGAATCCTGGCAAAAACCAATGCAGATTTGTTCCTGTCTTTGATTTTATACGTCTACCTTATAATGTTTTGCTAGTTTTTTGATACTTTGTTAAAAAAAAAATATATATATATATATATATTATTTCTCTCTTTTGTTTTTCTATTGTCTATTGTTTTAGGAAAGAGATTTACCTGACTAAATAAAGTTTGAATGAATGAATGAATGATGCAGAAAAATACGAGATGAGACCGATGAACTCTTGCCGAGGAACCTGCAACTAAGAAAAAATGTCACATATCTGATTGGAGATAATGTATTGACTGAAACTGGCTCCTTGGTTTGGAATTATGTTCTTCGGCCCCCTTTTGTAACTTGAGTTTGACACCCCTGCAAAAGCCTAATGTCATATGTTCTATGTAGGGTTAAAAGTGCCACAATTAAATAAAAATATTAATACATTTTCACTGTGCTTTTCTTCCCTCTGGACAAGTGCTCATATTTAAAGTGCGACTAAACCCAAAATTAACTTTTTTTTAGCTGATAAACTCCCTAGAATGTGTTTAAAATGTTATCGCACTATGGCTGTGTTTATTCTCACATAATTGTGCATATCTGTGTAAATTGGCAATATTTGGTCTAAAAATGTGTTTACGGTAGTTCTATGGGTTGAACTGGTGGATTACACCTTAATTTTCTTATTTGTGCAAACGCTCATGTGTGACATGTCTGCTCATGTGTGATGTCACACAGGTGGTTCAAGCAGAGCCAATCCCCTGCAGAGATGAGAAGTGCATACCTTATATGGAAGTGCTGCATTTCACTCCTGACAAGCGGTTTTATTTTTATTTTCATTTTCATTGTTTTAGGCCTTTGGTTTTGGATGGAATGGGTGGAATGGATAAATACATCTACATGTTTATTCTTTGTTGTTGCTTGGTGTATGTTGTTGGCTAGAGGTTTAATTTGTTTTAGGTTGTTGCAGGTGGAGGCGTGAACAAAAGCACAACTCTACCTCCACCCTTCCTTGTCTCTCGACACGCCCATTTTCAGGGAGATTTTGGAAGGAGGAGTTACCGTCTCAACCTGGGTTTAGTTTCACTTTAAAGTTCTCTTTTACTTAGAGGAGAGCATCCTGTGCTCCAGCATCAACAGCATGGAGACTGCACAGCTGCAGAAAGAAAAGCTCTGTAGAGAGTGCATGGTGCTGCACAGTGGTCTGTTGGAGTCAGCCTCCCCACCATCACAGACATCTACACCTCCAGATGCAGGAAGAGAGCCACCTGCATCATGATTCATGAAGGACCCCACTCACCCAGCACACACACCTTTTGTCCCGCTCCCCGAAGGTTGAGGAGCATTAATCGAGTTGCTCCCGGTCTGAATGGCGCCTTGCATGGCAGTCTACCGCTACCGGTGTGAATGTGTGTGTGACTGGGTGGATGGCTGTAAAGCGCTTTGGGGCCCCTCGAAGGGGGCTGGAAAGCGCTATATAAATAAGCTCCATTTACCATTAAATGTAGAACAATAGGCTGAGGAATAGCTTCTACCCGGAGGCCGTTCAGACTCATGAATCCCTAGTCAGGATAATTACTGTGAAAAAAAATCACTGTAATGCCACTTGATTGATTTGCTGACTGATGCTGATCTCATGCTGCTGATTTATTTCATGTTGCTGTTCATTTGTCCTCATCTGCTCACACTCATGTTCATGCTGCCATTGTTTGGTGCATTGCTGTGCACTATTAATGCTTAGTGTCTTCTTAGTTTAGCATATTTTTTAGTTCATACATTATATCTTGTTTTTCTTTACAATTTGTATTTTTGTTGGATAACTTTGACCCTGTAGTGTTGTCCACCTCATATACCACATGTGATGTGAATGATAAGAAAGCAGTGAAAACTGCTAAATCACAATACTTCTCTGATATCATTGCTGCAAACTCTCGTAACCCTCGAGTTCTGTTCTCCACCCTAAACTCTGTTCTCCACCTCACTGAACAATCACCCATGGAAGCCTCGACTGAGCTGTGCGAGAACTTCCAACATTTCTTTTTAGATAAAATCGCAACCACCAGGGCTCTCATTTCTCCTCCATCTCACGATCCATCCATCCCACCTCAATCTGTTGCTGTGTTTGACCATTTTGAACCAGTCTCTCTGTCCTCTCTAGAGCAGGTCATGTGCAGCCTGAAACCATCTGGCTCCCCCTTCGATGTGGTCCCCCCTCGGCTTCTAAAGGAGGTTTTTCACACTCTAGGTCCCTCCATTCTCTCGATTGTAAATAGCAGTCTATCCTCGGGTGTGGTGCCAAAATCATTAAAACATGCTGCTGTTCAACCCCTCCTGAAAAAACCAAACCTCGACCCGTCAGTATTATCCAACTTCAGGCCTGTCTCCAGACTCCCATTTGTTTCTAAACTTCTAGAGAAAATAGTTGAGTCCCAACTAAAGTGCTTCCTGGAGGATCACGCTATCCCCGAGCTATTCCAGTCTGGCTTCAAATCCCTCCACAGCACTGAGACTGCCCTACTGAAGGTTTTTAACGACATCTTTCTATCCACAGATACTGGTGACTCTGTGCTGCTTGTCCTATTGGACCTCACATCCGCTTTCGACACCATTGACCATGAGATCCTCATTGCTAGGTTGGAGCAGTGGGTGGGCATCTCAGGATCAGCCCTAAACTGGTTCAGATCCTACCTCTCTGACAGATCCTTTTGTGTTTCCATCAACGATTTTACTTCTGCAGTGGCGGCTCTTAAATGGGGGGTTCCGCAGGGGTCCATCCTGGGTCCTCTCTTGTTCTCCTTATACCTGCTGCCACTCGGTGCTATTTTCCGGAAACACAATATACCCTTCCACTTCTACGCTGATGACTGTCAAATTTACTTCCCCCTAAGACAAAATGGTACAGGCTCTATTCAACCTCTGCTCGACTGCCTGGCTGACATCAGGGACTGGATGGCTTTAAATTTCTTAAGCTTCAATGATAAGAAGTCTGAAGCCATATTGTTCCTTCCCAATGACACAACCTCAAACCACTGCATTGACCTGTCTGCTCTACCCCTGTCCGAAAAACAAAAAGTCAAAAATCTGGGAGTGATAATGGATCCTTCCATGAAACTCAACAGTCATGTAAACATGATCGTCAAATCCTGTTTTTTCCAGCTGAGGCGTCTGTCTAAGCTGAAGCCCATATTATCCAAAAAGCACCTGGAGACAGTGATTCACGCATTCATTACATCTAGGCTTGATTACTGCAATTCACTTCTGTTTGGCGTCAGTCAAGCCACCATTGCACGATTACAACTGGTTCAGAACGCAGCTGCCCGATTTTTAACCAGCACACGCAGAAGAGAGCACATTACACCAGTCTTGGCCTCCCTTCACTGGCTACCGGTTCATCTTCGAATCCAATTCAAAATTCTCATGTATGTCTACAAATCGCTGAACAGTCTCGCCCCCGCCTATCTCTCGGATCTGATACACCCATATGTCCCTCCACGTGCTTTGAGGTCAGAGGATCAGGTACTCTTAATAGTTCCAGAAACTCGCCTTAAGCGCAGGGGTGACAGGGCGTTCTCTGTAGCAGGCCCAAGACTCTGGAACGAGTTACCGCTGCTCATCAAACAGGCCCCCTCCCTCTCGGTTTTCAAATCCCGGTTAAAAACTCACTACTACTCCATCGCTTTCAATGCCAGCTGATTTGTATTGGATCGTTTGATTTATGATCTGCAATGTTTTTATGTTTTTCGTGTTGTACTTCATTGTCTGTGTTGCCTGTTGCGTGTTTGTTTGTCCAGCACTTTGGTGTGGACTTGTTCCTGTTTAAAGTGCTTTATAAATAAAATGGTATGGTATGGTACTTTGGCCTCTTTAGAAAACTGCCATTTTAAATAAATGTAACTGAACGGTGTTCCACAGGGTTCAATCTTAGGACATACCCTCTTCACAATCTACATAAGTAAAGTAGGCCAGTTCATCCCTGATGCATCCTTACAGTTCTATGCAGACAAGTTTACTGTCAAGCTAAAACAGTTGCTACTGTTTTCCAGCTTTTACAGTCTGCTTTTGACATCATCCAGTCTGATTTGTTCAGCCTCAAACTGGTGCTAAACACTGACAAAATGAAAGGGGATGTTTTCTAACAGGAAGTCGGTTCCAGCAGCGCTTCTTCGATTTTATCTTTGAATGGTGCTCCTGTTGAGTTTGTAGATTCCTACGTGGGTATCTTGGCCAACTCGCATCTCTTTTAAGCCCCATGTTGAAAACTTGGTAAAGAAACTGAAAGTTAAACTGGGCTTCTTTTTCAGAACTAGATCCTGTCCAACTCTGAATGCTAGGAAATGCCTTGACTGCGACTTTCCTTCCCTCCACTGACATTTACACGAACGCTCCTACAAGCACCATTCAGATGTTGGACACTGTCGTGTCGATCATAGGGCGCCAAGATTCATAACTGGCTCCATCGTACCCACCATTGCACACTGCATTCATTGGTTATCATTAAGTTCACGAAGACTCTCACTGGTACATTTTCATCTTTAAATCACTTCTTGGTCTTTTGCCTTCATACATCTCCTCCTACAGGTCTGTGTGAGTGCAGCTACAGCGTGCACTCTCAGGACATTACATAGTGTTCCCTCAGTGAGAACTGAACTGGTCAAAAGGGTCGTCTCCTACTCTGCTCCTGTTTCCTGGAATATCTTGCAAAAAGATCTGAAGCTCTTGACCTTGACCTCTAAGTGACTTTAAACATCTGTTAAGTTCATGGCAAAACCCAATGCAGACATGTTCCTGTTTTTAGTATTTTTAATGTTTTTTTCATTTAAAAAAAAAAATAATTTCTTCCATTTACTTTCCACTTTATAT